>JASAMV010008871.1:0-46627 GCA_030248065.1 Rhynchonema sp. JSB1_4
ATTGTGACCACCACGTACCGCAGTTTGACTTGTGGTAACGCGGACCCATTTAACTCGCAGTTGATGACACAAACAATGGTGGTAACTCCCCGGCGAGCGCGCGGCGTATACCTTGGTTGTCGTCAAAGTGAACGAACAGGCTTGTTTTGACCCATTGTATCATCAGAAACGGTGTAAAAAAGTGTATGAAGGCCAGGGTGATCGTTTTGATCCATTATATCATCAGAAACTGACGGAAATACTGCATAGAGGACAAGATGCTTGTTTTGACCCATTATATCATCAGAAACAGAGTGACAACGTGTGGTCACCACAACCAAGGTATACGGCGCTGCCTCCGGCACTTTTTTCCTAGTTTTGACCCTTTTGTCGAGTCTTGTGAAGACATCAAATGGGAACGCGCACTCCGGCATCGCGATGGATGCCGTCGTGGCTCGTGGGTTGCTTTACTGTACACAAGATAAATATAATAAACAAAAGCACAAATGAAGTAGCACACGCGAAACAATAGTCAACCAACAACAACTACCCAGTGCGGGCGGGGCAGCCATCAAACACGTCAAAGTTGTCACGCGTACTCCGTCATCGCGTTGCCACGAGCCAGCAGTGCTCGAACGTGTATCGGGATCGACATGGGATGTCACGGGGTTAACGGCCGTTAACCTCCGTATACCTTGGTTGGGAACCGAACGATCGCGGTTTTGCGTTGCGGGGTTTGTAATATGTCTATCGGAAGGACAGTTCGATAGGATGAGAGACCGCGGAAATTTTTTTTCGAAATTCTCAAGTGAAACATCACCAGGCTGGATTTAGTGGTTTTTGCCTATACCTTGTGTGTTAAAAACGGGGGTTCTGGCGTGGTGACGTGTGATTGGTTTTTAATGATGTTTTGATTGTTTTGGAGTGGCAGTCCAGCCGTTACAAAACGCTAAAAATTTCAGCTCGATCCACCTGGCAGAAAGGTGTTTTTCAGCCACCCGAAAAATCGCGTGTTCGGCGGCGACATAAAGTGCGACAGTTGACAACTGCGCAAAGGATCCTGAATCAGGCCGGGCAAGTCGTATATCGTTCGATTCGTCTAGTCGTGGGGACCGGGGCGAAAGATGTACAAAAAATTAATATCTCTTCTATCGCGAGAAAACGGCCGGTGATGTTTCACTTAGTTTTTGGTGATTAGTCGCACAACTAGTGTTTTTGTGAGCATTATTCTGACCGTGTGTGACTTGTTTTGGTTGATAGTTTGATTGGTTTGGAGTGGGAGTCCAGCCGTTACAACACGCTGAAAATTTCAGCTCGATCCACCCAGTAGAAAGGTGTTTTTCAGCCACCCGAAAATTTGTGTGTCCGGCGGCCCCATAAAGTGCGACAGTTGACAACTGCGCTAAGGATCCTGAATCAGGCCGGGCAAGTCGTATATCGTTCGATTCGTCTAGTCGTGGAGACCGTGCCCATCTATGTACAAAAAAATAATATCGCTTCTATCGCGAGAAAACGGCCGGTGATGTTTCACTTAGTTTTTGGTGGTTAGTCGCACAACTACTGTTTTTTGTGAGTACTTTTGGATTATTTTGACTGAGCCGTGTGTGTCTTGTTTTGGTTGATATTGTGATTGGTTTGGAGAGCCTGTCTGCGGGTTTGAAAGTGATGAAAACGTCAGATCGGTCCACCTTGTAAAAACCGGTTTTTGGGTCACCCAAAAAGTAGTAAAATTTCTGTTCGAGTTCAGGTTTGCGAGGTTGGCGCGGCTTAATGTGGATTGTGTTGAGCGATGTTTCGATTGTTTTTCAGTGTCCGTCTGGAGGTCAAAGAAGTGTCTTAAGCACCCATAAATCGCGATCTTCGACACTTTTGCCGATTGAATACAAATGCGATCGACGAATAATTATTGGCAATTGATGCAAATAGTCAGTCAGTTGTTTGTAATGAGAGATGTTTCATTTCACTCAGCGGCTCTCGAAATCGCCCACTTTCTCTTTCATTTCTTGTACGTCCGAATATCGGCCGGCCCGACGGGGATCTTCTAGATCTTCGCCGAAATATTCAAAAAGTCGCGTGTGTTTGGCGGCGTCCAATTCTGTTTTCGTCGCGAGAACCTCGCCCGCAGACATACGAATAAAATCGGACTCATTTGACGGCTTGAAGGCTTGCTAAGGCGATCGTCGCCTGAGGAAGAAACGCCTGGAAAAGTGAATTGGAGATATTCTCGATTTTTCTGCGACTTCCACTTTGAACGAATGATTTTCCCGGTCGGAAGGCACATTGCAAGCAAGTTGCAACAAGTTGAAACTCACACAGATCACAGCTTAACAGCAAAACTCACTTTGTCCAAAAGCAACAAATTGAATAATAAAAACAAAAACCAGTTGCGCACTAATTGTAAATGCCCAATTTCACTTCTTCGAATCTGAAAAAAAGGACATCCGTACCGACCTCGAAGTTTATCAAACAACCGGCGATGGAACTTGCCCGTTTCCGGCGAAAGTGACAGCGAGATCAACAGTGTTGTGAGAAGTGAGCTCCAGATTCAGATGCATTTCTTTTTGTTTATTCTTCGTCAGTTACGGTGATTGAGCGGGACAGTTTTGAAACACCGACACCATCGAAACGCACGTACCAAATACCAGCCGCAATGCGAAATCACATGGTCGGGCAAGATGAGATCATCCGGTCCCCAAGATCAGTCAACCAACGTCACGAAATGGGAATCTGAAAAGTCTCAGCAAATTCACTAGTTTAATCTTATGTTTTCAAACCCTAAAATCATACGATGGCGGACGAAAAAAAAAAACAGTTTTTACGGAGAAACCGGATAAAAACCTTTTTTCCGAAGCCGAAACCCTCTTCCATATAAAACTATTTTCAATGCCGTTCCTCCTTATCGGTTTGTTGTTTGTTTTTCAAACCGACACGTTTTTCGGCTCGGGTCAGTTTTGGGACGAACATAAAATACTCTTTGTTGGCCTTTCTCGAACAGGTTTGGGGTTCTTTTTGGATCTGAATGCACAATGAAGGCGATATCAAAATTTTCTCTGGTCGGACCAGCCGTGTCATGCCTGGTCACGTGGTCTCGAATTGTGGCAATACAAAAAGCATGATGAAGGCAACACCGGACCGGACCGATTACCTTTTGCAATCGCCCCGTGTTGTTTTATTTTCGGGAAAGTTCCAAAAAAGAAGCGGTGAAGTGACTGTAGGAGTCATTGATGACAAAAGTGGACGTTTTCGCCAGCATGTACAGTTAGCCTCTCTTTACTCCCCTGGTGTAGTGTAGCGAGTCTGGCTGTTTTGGTTTTGTAATACATAAACCAACAGAAGTAGAAATACAGAAGACAGCGAGAAGACAAGGCGACGAAGTCCATTTCTTTACAAGTGATCCACAGTTTTTGAACTGTTTTCTTTTTGCTCTCCTATTTGCCATGCATGAATCTTCTAACTCCATTTGGTAAACATAAACACGTGTATGCGTCGCCGAGAAATGCCCGATCGTGTTACCATAATGAATGCAGACTGGTTATTGGGGCCGCTAATGAAATAGCTGCCAATCGCAGGTGCATCGCGGTGTGCGAGGTTTCGTCGTGGATTCAATGACGAATCGAGGCATCGCGAACGCGACAATCGATGTCCAGGGAATCAATCACACGATCACCTCGGCCAAAGATGGCGATTATTGGCGTTTACTCGCGCATGGAGATTATAAGGTGGAGGGTCGGAGGAGATTTTGGGATTATTATTCGTCAGATATCTGACTTTTGGGGATCGGATCGGACTGGTTCAATTGAAAAACGTTTCCGCAAAAACAAGTTTATTGGAAAAATACGCATGAGCTGAGCACACTGTTTTTGTTGTGATGTGGTATCTTCGTGTTCAACTTCATCTTTACGTTTCACATCTCGATGACCAGCCGTGAATAACCATGCGTTTTACTTGCTTCTTCAGCACGCTGGTGGCATAACTCGAAAAGGAGGGCCCTGAATCTTGATAAACTTGAAAAAAAGAAAAAAAGACTGATTATTAGAACTAACCAAAAAATAATAGAACGAAGGGCCCAAGTCTGCCGTTCGACCAAAAAAAAATAAAAATTCCGAACCTTGTCTCCATCACATTTTTCACCATTGTGTTTGCTGATGTTTCACTCACAAATGACTTGCTGTGATTCGCTGCTTTGAGCTGTTACTCCCTACTTCCAAGTTCCAACAGAGAAAGCCGCTCGTCGGCACAAATGAAATTACAATAAAAACATTATTTTCAGGTCACGGTGAGCAAACCCGGTTATAAAGCTCAAACTCAAACAGTGCACATTGATGTCAAACGATCCACTCCACTCAATTTCACGCTGCATCCGGAAAATGAAGGTGAACGTCGTTAGTTTTTCTTAAATTGCGCAGTATTTTCGAATGTTGGTCTGAAATGAGAACTAGATTGAAGAATATTTTTGAAAGTCCGACTTTTTGTAATCAGTAGATTTTGAGGCCAAAATAGCTCTGTTCTTTTATATATTAGCGTTGAAACATCAATATTCTGTTGAAAACTTCTCGATGCTCCGCTGCGCTCTCTCAACCGTGTTTTCGATCACATGACTCAATGTTATAATCTTGCTCACATTTATAAGAACTAAATGAAACACTGCTACACACTCCTTTTGCTATTGATGTTTTCAGCTTGTTCCTTCCGGTCTTATTGTTTGTCTTTGCAAAAGCCTGGCTACATTTGCATACAGCTGGCAGTTGTACAGTTGCATGAGCGTGCATTTATTTCACTGACGTTGCTGTTCATCTACCGTATAGTGAACACTCGGCTTTCATTTGGTTTTCCGTTCTGTCTTTCAGTTTCAAGCCAGCGTCGTGTGACCAATTGAATGCAAACGAGCCAATCAACTTTGACGAATATGTTTTGAAATGCATCCGCTGTCGGAGTGTGCCGATGCACGCGAACCGCCCACCTGGTCCCACCACGATCTGTCGATGGTTACGGTAATGTGTCTCCGCACGAAGTTCGCCTGACATAGCGCTTTGGATCAGGTATATTGAATGTGTGCTTAAGTTGGCCTTGATGATTGCAATTCAGGCAGAGTGAGGGATTTATCGCAATAGACCCGCCGCGGCATGTAGTTTTCTGGCAGGCATCGGGTGGGCTCGCCGGAAACCTAGGGTTGTAGCGTCTGCCTGTGAGTGTGAGAAAGGTTTGTAGTTCGCCGAAATACTGAAGCAACATGAGGTAGACCCAGCACGGCCGCCGCCGAACACGCGCGGTTATTTTCGGAAAGTACATCATCGGCCAGAGTTTATAAGACAGAACAGCGTGCTTGCAGACCTAGACCGTACCGTATCACAATGAATTCTTACACACTTGAAATGTTTCGGGTTACTGTAGCCACGTCGCGCGTGGCTTGTGTGTAAACAGCCAAGATCATGAAACATTTAGCGCGCTTTGTGTGTGTTGTTTATCGGTCAAGCGCGCGAGACGTGGCTGCAGTAACCCGAAACATTTCAAGTGTGTAAGAATTCAGGGTGTATAGTCTGTTGATTATATTTCGACATAGTGTATAAGCCCCATTCAGCGATGTTTGGAGCGGGCTGGGTCGACGCCATTCTAAATGAATGTTTCAAGCATTGCTAATTCAGGCAAAAGACCGATTGAACATTGCTTGCCGCGTGGCGCAAAAACACGTGGCCTGTCATCGCACAACACCAACAATGTTCAATGGCTCTGCGAATGAGTTGGCAATGCCTGAAACATTCATTTAGAATGGCTGTCGACCCAGCCCTGCTCCAAACATCGCTGAATGGGGCTTATACACTATGTCGAAATATAATCAACAGACTATACGGTATGGTCTAGGTCTGCAAAGCACGGCTGGTTTGCCTTTGTAAATGCCTGCTTTCGAACCAAACACTAGTTAACATATTTCTGACTGCCGTGTAATGTTCCACAGGCCACCGGCGCCCTTCTGATGCGTGGTGCTCCACTTCCACCTCCAAATACCACATTCTCGTGGTTGGCGCGCGACGTCAGCCAGACTAGTCTTGAGCTTCCTGCCTTGGCCGAGCGTTTCGCCGTTTGGGCTTGCGAAACAGGCAAACCACCGATGGGCAGGTGTTGTTTCACAGATCATGTTGCATGTGCTGCCTGAGCTGGTCATTGAGGGTTAGTTAGAATGACTGTTTTGGATGATGTGATTATTGTAATTGGCCAAAAACATAAAAGACAAACTACACAAACACGGCCGATTTCGAGGTGGCGGTTTTCAAAATGAATAGAAAGAGAAATCATCATGCTCGTTTTGTATTCTTCAACGTGTAACATTTCCCAAATCAGCAGCCACGTCAGAATGTTTCACTGTTCTGCCAGGCTGCGAAATAGGTAATATTGGTGTAGTTTGCGTATAACTCCATTTTATAGTGAAATATCGGATAAAAAAGTAATAATATATTCCCGAGCCTAAACACAAAAAAACCACCACAACAAAACACCACACAAAAACCAAACCACCAACCACAAACAAAAAAACACAAAAAACAACAACACAACACAAAAAAACACAACAAAAAAACACCCACAAAACACCACCAACCACAACACACAAAACCACCCCCCAAACCACAAAACCCCCCCCCCCACCACCACCCACACAAAAACAAAAAAAAAAAAAAAAAAAAAAAAAACACCACCAACCCCCCCAAAAAAAAACCCCCCACACCCAACTTCACGGGGTTAACGGCCGTTAACCTCCGTATACCTTGGTTGGGAACCGAACGATCGCGGTTTTGCGTTGCGGGGTTTGTAATATGTCTATCGGAAGGACAGTTCGATAGGATGAGAGACCGCGGAAATTTTTTTTTGAAATTCTCAAGTGAAACATCACCAGGCTGGATTTAGTGGTTTTTGCCTATACCTTGTGTGTTAAAAACGGGGGTTCTGGCGTGGTGACGTGTGATTGGTTTTTAATGATGTTTTGATTGTTTTGGAGTGGGAGTCCAGCCGTTACAAAACGCTGAAAATTTCAGCTCGATCCACCCAGTAGAAAGGTGTTTTTCAGCCACCCGAAAATTTGTGTCTCCGGCGGCCACATAAAGTGCGACAGTTGACAACCGCGCTAAGGATCCTGAATCAGGCCGGGCAAGTCGTATATCGTTCGATTCGTCTAGTGGTGGGCCGTGGCTATATATGTACAAAAAATTGATATCACTTCTATCGCGAGAAAACGGCCGGTGAAGTTTCACTTAGTTTCTGGTGGTTGGTCGGACAACTACTGTTTTTGTGAGCATTATTCTGACCGTGTGTGACTTGTTTTGGTTGATATTTTGATTGGTTTGGAGAGCCTGTCTGCGGGTTTGAAAGTTGTGAAAACTTCAGATTGGTCCACCCTGTAAAAACGGGTTTTTGGGTCACCCAAAAAGTGGTAAATTTTTTCGAGTTCAGGTTTGCGAGGTTCGGTTTATGTGGTTGGTTGGCATGTTTTTCTGTTTTTAGAGTCCGTCTGGAGGTCAAAGAGTGTGAAGTTCATCGTCCACCCTGTAAACCGGTTTTTTGGGTCACCCAAAAAGCGGTGAAATTTGTGTTCGAGTTCAGGTTCGCGAGGTTGGCGCGGTTTAACGTGGTTTGTGTTGTGTGGTGTTTTGATTGTTTTGGAGTGGCCGTCCAGCCGGTACAAAAAGCTGCAAATTTCAGCTCGATCCACCCAGTAGAAAGTGTTTTTCAGCCACCCGAAAAATCTGTGTCCGGCGGCGCATAAAGTGCGACAGTTACAACTGCGCTAAGGATCCTGAATCAGGCGGGCAAGTTATATCGTTCGATTCGTCTAGTCGTGGGGAGCGCGGCTATCATGTACAAAAAAATAATATCGCTTCTATCGCGAGAAAACGGCCGGTGATGTTTCACTTAGTTTTTGTGGTTAGTCGGACAACTAATGTTTTTTGAGCATTATTCTGCACGTGTGTGACTTGTTTTGGTTGATAGTTTGATTGGTTTGGAGAGCCTTCTCGGGTTTGAAAGATGAAAACTTCAGAGGTCCACCCTTAAAACGTTTTGGGTCACCCAAAAAGTGGTAAAATTTGTGTTCGAGTTCAGGTTTGCGAGGTTGGCGTGGTTTAATGTGGTTTGGGTTGAGCGATGTTTTCGCTGTTTTTCAGCCGTCTGGAGGTCAAAGAAGTGTGAAAAGTTCAGATCGGCCACCCTGTAAAAACCGGGTTTTTGGCACCCAAAGTGGTAAAATTTGTGTCAGTTTGGGTTTGCGGTGTGTGTTTGTGGTTTGTGGTTTGTGTTGGCGATGTTTTGATTGTTTTTGAGGCAACACATTGATCAGGGAATTATCACAGTGGATGCAATGGTTTTCACTTTGTTTTTATTCCGCCGTTCCTCGCCTTTGTAGCTTATTTTCGCGGTTTTTTGGGGGCTCTTATTCACCCCCTCGAAAAACCCCGCCCCCCCCCCGGCCTCAAAAGGGTCAGGAAAAAGTTCAGCCCTCCATCTCGACCCCCTAAGGGTTAACTCAGGTCCCTCTTTGGGGAATCCCACCTCCGTGTCCCCAAGCCATAATTGCGCATTTACCTCACCTGAGTCTTGCGTAAAAATAAAAAAGAAAAAGAAAAGAAGAAAAAGTACGGAGCAAAAAAGCGCGCAACGGAAGCCAATCAGCAGCTACATAAGCGCTGCCCAAGGCACACCGCGCGAATTCAAAATAACACATGCAAAGTGAAAGACCATTGCCTGCATTGCCTTGAAAGCCTGCATTGAGCAATTTTGTTGTTGCCCCATGATGCAATTTTGTTGTTGCCTCAAAACAACAAAACACGTAACACAAACCACATTAACCACAAACCAACACCGAAACCCAAACTCGCACACAAATTTTACCACTTTTGGGTGACCCAAAAACCCGGTTTTTACAGGGTGGACCGATCTGAACTTTTCACACTTCTTTGACCTCCAGACAGACTGAAAAACAGCGAAAACATCGCTCAACCCAAACCACATTAAACCGCGCCAACCTCGCAAACCGGAACTCGAACACAAATTTTACCACTTTTTGGGTGACCCAAAAACCCGTTTTTACAGGGTGGACCAATCTGAAGTTTTCATCACTTTCAAACCCGCAGACAGGCTCTCCAAACCAATCAAACTATCAACCAAAACAAGTCACACACGGTCAGAATAATGCTGACAAAAACATTAGTTGTCCGACTAACCACCAAAAACTAAGTGAAACTTCACCGGCCGTTTTCTCGCGATAGAAGCGATATTATTTTTTTGTACATAGATAGCCGCGCTCCCCACGACTAGACGAATCGAACGATATACGACTTGCACGACCTGATTCAGGATCCTTAGCGCAGTTCTCAACTGTCGCACTTTATGACGCCGCCGAACACACGATTTTTCGGGTGGCTGAAAAACACCTTTCTACTGGGTGGATCGAGCTGAAATTTTCAGCGTTTTGTAACGCCTGGACGGCCACTCCAAAACAATCAAAACACCACTCAACACAAACCACGTTAAACCGCGCCAACCTCGCGAACCTGAACTCGAACACAAATTTCACCGCTTTTTGGGTGACCCAAAAAACCGGTTTTTACAGGGTGGACCGATCTGAACTTTTCACACTTCTTTGACCTCCAGACGGACTCTGAAAAACAGTAAAAACATTGCTCAACTCGAACCACATTAAACCGCGCCAACCTCGCAAACCTGAACTCGAACACAAATTTTACCACTTTTTGGGTGACCCAAAAACCCGTTTTTACAGGGTGGACCAATCTGAAGTTTTCATCACTTTCAAACCCGCAGACAGGCTCTCCAAACCAATCAAAATATCAACCAAAACAAGTCACACACGGTCAGAATAATGCTCACAAAAACATTAGTTGTCCGACTAACCACCAAAAACTAAGTGAAACATCACCGGCCGTTTTCTCGCGATAGAAGAGATATTAATTTTTTGTACATCTTTCGCCATCGTCCCCACCACTAGACGAATCGAACGATATACGACTTGCCCGGCCTGATTCAGGATCCTTAGCGCGGTTGTCAACTGTCGCACTTTATGTAGCCGCCGGACACACAAATTTTCGGGTGGCTGAAAAACACCTTTCTACTGGGTGGATCGAGCTGAAATTTTCAGCGTTTTGTAACGGCTGGACTCCCACTCCAAAACAATCAAAACATCATTAAAAACCAATCACACGTCACCACGCCAGAACCCCCGTTTTTAACACACAAGGTATAGGCAAAAACCACTAAATCCAGCCTGGTGATGTTTCACTTGAGAATTTCAAAAAAAAATTTACGCGGTCTCTCATCCCTCCGAACTGTCCTTCAGATAGACATATTAAAAATACTCAAACGCAAAACCGCGATCGTTCGGTTCCCAACCAAGGTATACGGAGGTTAACGGCCGTTAACCCCGTGAATACCCAGCAAACTAGCAGGGCCACTGGCATGGAACATGAGAGAAAAGCAAAACATTTTTTTTGGCAGAAACAAGCAACAAAAAGTCCGTTCGCCAAAACAAGGGGCGCGCACGATTGCACGGACGGCGTGGTTATGTGACTGAAGTCAAGCCAAATACAGTTGGCTACCGCAACTGCGTTACGAAAATTCCAGCCAGAAAAAGGCCAAATGAAATCATCCACCTACCTGGTCAAACTGTCTTTGAACTTTGTCAGATCAAATGAATTCGGCGTCGCTTCAGACTTGGACAGCACATGTGCGGTGGTGGTGCCGGCGCGCAGCACGACGACGGCGTTGATTGGATGAGCGTTCAGCCAATCAGCGAGCGACGACGGTGACGTCATGTGATTGGATGTGTCAAATGTGAGATCTGCAACGGTAACGAATAATAATCAACAATCGTGACAAAAGATGCAAGATCGCGGTGTTCTGAAACACTATTTGTACCAACCATGCTGTAATTACTATTTGTGACATCACTGACTGACATTGTCGTGCCTCAATTATTTGCTGTCTATTTTTGCCATTTGTGACGAAATCCAGCTAACAACGGTAACAAGCGATAACCTAATCCAGGTCATTCTTACGTGAAACATCAGCGGTCAAAACGCAATTTTGTTGCACTGGTCGGTAAACATCAAAAGATTCAAAAGTCATTGATGATCCAATTCGCGGTTCAGGCACCGTCACGTACTGCATATAACACAACGCGCATTTTTGGCCAATACCCTGACGCCAAAAAGTCCGTCACGAATCAAAACTGCTGTGCTGCGAGCGATATATTATGTACTGTTTGTTATCGCGAGAGTTTCACTACAAAATGTGAGTTGTATACGCAAACTACACCAACATGAGCTCGATTTCGCAGCTGGCAGAACAGTGAAACATTCTGACGTGGCTGCTGATTTGGGAAATGTTACACGTTGAAGAATACAAAACGGAGCATGATGATTTTCTCTTTCTATTCATTTTGAAAACACGCCACCTTCGAAATCGGGCCGTGTTTGTGTAGTTTGTCTTTATGTTTTTGGCCAATTACAATAATCACATCATCCAAAACAGTCATTCTCTAACTAACCCTCAATGACCAGCTCAGGCAGCACATGCAACATGATCTGTTGAAACAACACCTGCCCATCGGTGGTTTGCCTGTTTTCGCAAGCCCAAACGGCGAAACGCTCGGCCAAGGCAGGAAGCTCAAGATCTGAGTCTGGCTGACGTCGCGCGCCAACCACGAGAATGTGGTATTTGGAGGTGGACAGTGGAGCACCACGCATCAGAAGGGCGCCGGTGGCCTGTGGAACATTACACGGCAGTCAGAAATATGTTAACTAGTGTTTGGTTCGAAAGCAGCATTTACAAAGGCAAACCAGCCGTGCTTTGCAGACCTAGACCATACCGTATAGTCTGTTGATTATATTTCGACATAGTGTATAAGCCCCATTCAGCGATGTTTGGAGCGGGCTGGGTCGACGCCATTCTAAATGAATGTTTCAGGCATTGCCAACTCATTCGCAGAGCCATTGAACATTGTTGGTGTTGTGCGATGACAGGCCACGTGTTTTTGCGCCACGCGGCAAGCAATGTTCAATCGGTCTTTTGCCTGAATTAGCAATGCTTGAAACATTCATTTAGAATGGCGTCGACCCAGCCCGCTCCAAACATCGCTGAATGGGGCTTATACACTATGTCGAAATATAATCAACAGACTATACACCCTGAATTCTTACACACTTGAAATGTTTCGGGTTACTGCAGCCACGTCTCGCGCGCTTGACCGATAAACAACACACACAAACGCGCGCTAAATGTTTCATGATCTTGGCTGTTTCACACACAAGCCACGCGCGACGTGGCTACAGTAACCCGAAACATTTCAAGTGTGTAAGAATTCATTGTGATACGGTACGGTCTAGGTCTGCAAAGCACGGCTGGTTTGTCTATAAACTCTGGCCGATGATATGTACTTTCCGAAAATAACCGCGCGTGTTTTGCGGGCGGCGGCCGTGCTGGGTCATACCTTGCGACATCGTTGCTTCAGTGATTTCGGCGAACTACAAACCTTTCTCACAGCTCACAGGGCAGACCGCTACAAACCGCTATGCGTTTCCGGCGAGCCCACCCGATTGCCTGCCAGAAAACTACATGCCGCGGCGGTCTATTTGCGATAAATCCCTCACTCTGCCTGAATTGCATGATTCATCAAGGCCAACTATAAAGCACACATTCGCAATATACCTGATCCAAAGCGCTATCGTCAGGCGAACTTCGTGCGGAGACCACATCTACCGTAACCATCGACAGATCGTGGTGGGACCAGGTGAGCGGTTCGCGTGTCGCATCGGCGCACTCCGACAGGCGGGATCGCATTTTCAAAACATATTCGTCAAAGTTGATTGGCTCGTTTGCATTCGAATTGGTCACACGACGCTGGCTTGAAACTGAAAGACAGAACGGAAAACCAAATGAAAGCCGAGTGTTCACTATACGGTAGATGAACAGCAACGTCAGTGAAATAAATGCACGCTCATGCAACTGTACAACTGCCAGCTGTATGCAAATGTAGCCAGGCTTTTGCAAAGACAAACAATAAGACCGGAAGGAACAAGCTGAAAACATCAATAGCAAAAGGAGTGTGTAGCAGTGTTTCATTTAGTTCTTATAAATGTGAGCAAGATTATAACATTGGAGTCATGTGATCGAAAACACGGTTGAGAGAGCGCAGCGGAGCATCGAGAAGTCTTCAACAGAATATTGATGTTTCAACGCTAATATATAAAAGAACAGAGCTATTTTGGCCTCAAAATCTACTGATTACAAAAAGTCGGACTTTCAAAAATATTCTTCAATCTAGTTCTCATTTCAGACCAACATTCGAAAATACTGCGCAATTTAAGAAAAACTAACGACGTTCACCTTCATTTTCCGGATGCAGCGTGAAATTGAGTGGAGTGGATCGTTTGACATCAATGTGCACTGTTTGAGTTTGAGCTTTATAACCGGGTTTGCTCACCGTGACCTGAAAATAATGTTTTTATTGTAATTTCATTTGTGCCGACGAGCGGCTTTCTCTGTTGGAACTTGGAAGTAGGGAGTAACAGCTCAAAGCAGCGAATCACAGCAAGTCATTTGTGAGTGAAACATCAGCAAACACAATGGTGAAAAATGTGATGGAGACAAGGTTCGGAATTTTTTATTTTTTTTTGGTCGAACGGCAGACTTGGGCCCTTCGTTCTATTATTTTTTGGTTAGTTCTAATAATCAGTCTTTTTTTCTTTTTTTCAAGTTTATCAAGATTCAGGGCCCTCCTTTTCGAGTTATGCCACCAGCGTGCTGAAGAAGCAAGTAAAACGCATGGTTATCCACGGCTGGTCATCGAGATGTGAAACGTAAAGATGAAGTTGAACACGAAGATACCACATCACAACAAAAACAGTGTGCTCAGCTCATGCGTATTTTTCCAATAAACTTGTTTTTGCGGAAACGTTTTTCAATTGAACCAGTCCGATCCGATCCCAAAGTCAGATATCGACGAATAATAATCCCAAAATCTCCTCCGACCCTCCACCTTATAATCTCCATGCGCGAGTAAACGCCAATAATCGCCATCTTTGGCCGAGGTGATCGTGTGATTGATTCCCTGGACATCGATTGTCGCGTTCGCGATGCCTCGATTCGTCATTGAATCCACGACGAAACCTCGCACACCGCGATGCACCTGCGATTGGCAGCTATTTCATTCACGGCCCCAATAACCAGTCTGCATTCATTATGGTAACACGATCGGGCATTTCTCGGCGACGCATACACGTGTTTATGTTTACCAAATGGAGTTAGAAGATTCATGCATGGCAAATAGGAGAGCAAAAGAAAACAGTTCAAAAACTGTGGATCACTTGTAAGAAATGGACTTCGTCGCCTTGTCTTCTCGCTGTCTTCTGTATTTCTACTTCTGTTGGTTTATGTATTACAAAACCAAAACAGCCAGACTCGCTACACTACACCAGGGGATAAAGAGAGCTAACTGTACATGCTGGCGAAAACGTCCACTTTTGTCATCAATGACTCCTACAGTCACTTCACCGCTCTCTTTTCGAACTTTCCCGAAAATAAAACAACACGGGGCGATTGCAAACGGTAATCGGTCCGGTCCGGTGTTGCCTTCATCATGCTTTTTGTATTGCCACAATTCGAGACCACGTGACCAGGCATGACACGGCTGGTCCGACCAAGAAATTTTGATATCGCCTTCATTGTGCATTCAGATCCAAAAAAGAACCCCAAACCTGTTCGAGAAAGGCCAACAAAGAGTATTTATGTTCGTCCCAGAATTGTCTCAATTTCGATCCGTACGGATATTTATAGCAGCCCATTTCGACCGTAATCTCGAAACAGTTGCTCTCGCGATAGTTCCAGTCTTGCATACCGCCTGTAAGTTTGGATGGCAAGTTTTTTATTCCAGAAATGAGATTAGCAGCGAGTTAGGCAACGCGGATAATAATGCCGACAAAAACTTTTTGAATTAAAACAAACATGCAAATGGTTTTCAAAATCCATATGTTTCCGATCATATTTATCGCAATTGATCCCAGTGTCCATCAAAAACCAAAATGTTTCACCCATCACATAAACAGGGGGGAACCAAAAGACAACAATTGATACAAGTCCCTTCTGTCTCATAACGTCGAAACAAACAACAAACAAAGTACCAACCAGCCAGATGGTACCAATGTGCGCCACTTGTGATGCCATTGCTAAACATATCGCCCTTTTCGCGTTTCAGCCCGCACCGTCTGCCCGTTTTCCACATATTCGGGTGCGCGCGCGCGTACGTGTAGGCGAGTTGGACGAAAACTTTATCATCCGCCCTGGATTTACTTGATAGAATTTCTCCAGAATTTTCAACAAAACGCAAATTAGGTAATGCAAAACACAAACTCACGTTAATTCATCAATGCCGTCTTCTGCGTTCGAATTGTCGTCATACGGATAGTTGGCGACAAGCGAACCTGAAAGACAAAAAAACGTGCCAAAATGTTCGCTGATGCTTCAGCGACACTACTTAGATTCAAACGTCAAGATTCTTGAACTGTGATCGGCGCAAACATTAAAAAACGAAGAAAAACATCCAAGTCGAACCTCCATGCAAGTTGGCCGACAGCACGAACGGATACTGCGGCAGCCAATCAATGATCGCTTCGGTCTCCGGCTCCAGCGTTCCGTTGCCCGACGTTTTGTCACGATGTTTCGGGTAACGAGCGGGAAAATTACGATTCAAATCGACGTCGTTCGCGTTGTTGCGGCCCTGGAATCAGTCAACAAGGGGATGAACAAAGAATGATCGACTCTTCCAGTGCTCACTACGGTCCAGCACTTATTCGCTTTGTTTCAGGCCTAGGCTTAGGCTGCACACTCCGCTATCAAAACACTCAGTGTAGGCCCGGTCCAAGCCTAAGGCCGCTCTCTGACAAACGCGAAAAGCGAAAAGTTCAGCACAACAGCAACTCCTTAACCACGGGCCTAAACCACAGTGATGCTCAAACAAAATGTTTCAGAGGCTGTTTGGCGTGCGCTGTGCATGATGCTACGCTGAAAAACTTTTCGCTTTTGGCGTTTGTCAGAGAGCGGCCGAAGCCTAACCAAAAGTGGAAACCCAAGACTAGCCTCTGCTCAACCCAGAACCATAATTATACGAAACCAGAATGATCGACACGATACTGAAACAAACAATATTCTACAAAACAACATACATTGTATTCCTGTGTCGTTTGAACTATTGTTCTTGCCATTATCTTATTTTGCATTGGTTTGATTCATGCTGATCAGTATTTCTATTCCACCCGCTTGAGTTTATGGCAAACTTGAAGCATTTTTGAATCACACTTTGTTGTTCCAATGCGGTATAACGACTGGCGATTAATTTTTTACTCACTCTGGTTGCATTTACCCTAAAGTTGGTACATTTTTGAAATCGAATTTTGTTTTCCAACATTTTTCGCCCAAAATTTAAGAGATTTTGGGGCAGTAATCACATTTAAACTAATTACAAAAATTTGTGCCCACCTTGAATTTCTGAAAGTCTCCCTCGTCGGCCTGTTCGAATCCGTCCGGGTTCATACTCGGCAGAATGTGTATGCGCGTTTCGTCTACCATTTTTGTCAGATACGCGTTCTTGCCGTAATTGGCGCACAGAACGTAGATCAGATAGAGAAGGCACTCGCGACCCACAACCTGAAAAAGGAGAAACAATTTTTAGATACCTGCTCATGTGAGGATATCAGAAATTTTGGTGATCGAATTCGTCCGGCGTTGCGTTGGTCATGCATGTTCAGACGGAACTAAAGGCAAACTACGCCACACGAGCCCGATTTCGCAGCTGGCAGATGAGTTAAACATTCATACGTGGCTGCTGATTTGGGGAATGTTACACGTTGAAGAATACAAAGTGGAGCACGATGATTTTCTCTTTCTATTCGTTTTGAACACAAACCACCTTCGAAATCGGGCTCGTGTTGGCGTAGTTTGCTTTTATTTTACATTTCGTTCTCTCACGCAACACGAAACAAGTTCTCAGCGCGCTGATTGGCTGGCGCGCGTGTCGTCAGAACCAATCAGCGCGGAAACTTTGTTTTGTGTTGCACGAGAGAAGGAAGTATAGTTCGGCCTTTGCTGTTTGGCCAAAGGATATCTTGAGATTTACTTACGCAACTCGTTTTGACAAACGTTGATGAGCAAGGCAAGACTGAACCGATGCTCATCACAAAGTTTGATTGCGCACAAGCCTTTTTATATAAAAAAATAAATTTAGGAAAATTTCCCCGAACCTCATTTCCGTGCATATTGGCCACGTATTTGAACTCGGGTTCGCCGGGCTCGTGAACTTTCGGATTATCAGAAATTATAAGCACCCATAAATCGCGATCTTCGACACTTTTGCCGATTGAATACAAATGCGTGATCGACGAATAATTATTGGCAATTTGATGCAAATAGTCAGTCAGTTGTTTGTAATGATGATGATGTTTCATTTCACTCAGCGGCTCGTCGAAATCGCCCACTTTCTCTTTCATTTCATTGTACGTCCTGAATATCGGCCGGCCCGACGTGGGATCTTCTAGATTTTCGCCGAAATATTCAAAAAGTCGCGTGTGTTTGGCGGCGTCCAATTCTGTTTTCGTCGCGAGAACCTCGCCCGCAGACATACGAATAAAATCGGACTCATTTGACGGCTTGGAAGGCTGTTGCATAAGGCGATCGTCGCCTGAGGAAGAAACGCCTGGAAAAGTGAATTGGAGATATTCTCGATTTTTCTGCGACTGTCCACTTTGAACGAACGACTTTCCCGGTCGGAAGGCACATTGCAAGCAAGCTGCAACAAGTTGAAACTCACACAGATCACAGCTTAACAGCAAAACTCACGTTTGTCCAAAAGCAACAAATTGAATGAATAACAAAAACCAGTTGCGCACTAATTGTAAATGCCCAATTTCACTTCTTCGAATCTGAAAAAAATGTGACATCTCAACTCACCTCGAAGTTTATCAAACAACTCGGCGATGGAACTTTTGCCCGTGGTTTCCGGCGAAAGTGACAGCGAGATCAACAGTGTTGTGAGAAGTGAGCGTCCAGATATCAGATGCATTTCTTTTTGTTTATTCTTCGTCAGTTACGGTGATTGAGCGGGACAGTTTTGAAACACCGACACCATCGAAACGCACGTACCAAATACCAGCCGCAATGCGAAATCACATGGTCGGGCAAGATGAGATCATCCGGTCCCCAAGATCAGTCAACCAACGTCGCACGAAATGGGAATCTGAAAGTCTCAGCAAATTCACTAGTTTAATCTCACGTTTTCAAACCCTAAAATCATACGATGGCGGACGAAAAAAAAACAGTTTTTACGGAGAAACCGGATAAAAACCTTTTTTCCGAAGCCCGAACCCTCTTCCATATAAAACTATTTTCAATGCCGTTCCTCCTTATCGGTTTGTTGTTTGTTTTTCAAACCGACACGTTTTTCGGCTCGGGTCAATTTTGGGGTCGACGTCCGGATCAAAATAGTTGCTGAAACACTACTTTTGCGTCATGCCCCCGAATTTTGTTCCCAAAAATCACCTCACTTTTCGGCTTTAATAAAAAAAACGCCACTAAAAACGAACTAAAAACCGAAAATTAAAAACACTCAGCAGCAGCGCACAACAAAATAAATCACGAAACACGGTTGCCCAAAGTGACAGCGTTACCAGACAAGCACGGGCAGACAGGGAGAAACTACCGGTCTGAACAAGGCAACGTTAAAACGCCTGCCTGGTAAAGGGAAACTGCTGTGGTGAACAAACCTTGCAGTCTGCGGCTGTCTGCCTCCAAAGTGTGCGAACAGCTCACTGACGAGCGCGTTTGTTCACGGGAAGATTGCATCGAACACATTTCTGAAACTAAATCATAGCCACAAAGAACAAGAAAAAGCAAAGCCTGACTGCCAAATTGGATTGCCTTCCTTTCCTTGCCTGTCTCTGGAGTCTTGTTGCGGATCCGAACAGACATGACAAGCAAAACGGAGAATTTTCGCGTGAGAAAAATATGTTTGCTTGCCGGAGCAAGGCAGAACTAAAATCTGGACAACAGACAAGAAACAAGAGCGTTTCCCCGGCGCTCTCATCATCCTTCTTTATCCGTGTTGTGGAAATTATAAAAGACCGCAGAGCAGAGAACACAATCTACAGTTGCACAAAAAGCACACGCCACCTTCATGGACGCGGTTCAGGCAGAATTTTCAAAAGAGAAACACAAACAAACAGGTTCCAAACCTTGGACTTTGGGCAAAACTGTGAAAAACTTTCCGATAAAATGCAAATTTGCTCGAAATCCGAATTTGTCGATCGGATACCAGACCACAACTTCTAAAACTTTTCGAGCAAGTTTGTAACCTCTGTGGATAAAAGCTCTTAACAAAGAAACGCCTACGGCACAACATACATGTATGTACAAACGTGTGAAGAGCACGTACACGTTGTTTTTACAAATTACATAAAAACAAAACAAATAATGCACTGAAACAATTTAGTAGTGTACATATAGCCACGCAAATTCCAGCTGGTTTTCTGACAAGCAAAAACGCAATAGCCAAATAATAAAAAATATCTAATTTCAGCTAAAATATACACTTCACAATTTTCGAATTGTGTGTTTCTTTGTCAAATCGAATACATTGGTAATAAAACGAAAACAATACCCACAAGATGGTGCTTTGTACACACGCAATGCGACAGAAGTAAAAAAGTGAGTAACCCTAACCCTTATCCACAAAGAAAACATACGACACAAGCACATTGTGTTTTGGTGCAAACGTGTGAGACTTTGTACAAAAATTTGAAGGCTATGGTCCTTCATTTTATTCTCGGTCCATACAAAGTATACAGCAAATGTTTCATCGCAACAGCAGCCATCAAGTAACACGCATGTTTCAAGCCACGTTGTCGACCTGTTGGTTATCATCCACGACGATGAGTGCTGTTTTCAAGGCGTTGAAACATTTTCTGTATACACCTCTGGACTGTTATAAAACGGAAAGACTGTACAAAGAGTCATATGGCGTACAAAGGAATCGTGACCTCACACACTGTGGTGCACCAGGGTATCATTAGTGCAACAATGCCTTTCAACACCACATGCATCTAAGACAAACAATACTGACTTGCGATCAGATGTTCAACGAATCAAAACACATAAGCACAACGAAATCAATCAACAAAATATTGCCTCGTGCGTGCAGCACAAAAGAACTCGAGATCGCGCACATTAAGAAATGACATCAAAATAATGTTATCTTACAAATTCAAACAAAGTTGTAGAAAGTGCAGAATAAAACTCGATTGTGAATTTACATGGTATAATATGGGGTGGGAAACTTTGAAAAAATATTTCCATAAAACTCTGCGACCAGAAAAGGCATCATAACAACAAAAACGTAATTAAGATCCCAGAACCAAAAAACAATAAATTCAAGCGAAATAGCGAGCGACGAAGAAGAAATTCTCCAGAAAAAAATCGTACGTCATTTGCGATTTTAACAAATCAGCAACAATAATAATCCGTTATCCAAAAACAACAAGCCGACTACTTACACAAGATTGTTAGTGAGGATTTCACGAAGTATAAGAGACCAAGCAGCCGCTAAAAGCCGATAATCGTTCGTGAGTGATTATCCCATAGTTGTCGAGTATACCAGCCGGTTGTGCGCGCCCCCAAATTGACGTAGTACCCACTAATCAGATGTGCTCGTGCGAATGCCCATGCGCTTCATGAACATGCCCAGATTCGGTTGCGTTCAACGTTGTCAACAGCCTTTCCAGTTTCTCTGCACAGTCGTCGTCGTGCAGGTGCGCCCCGTCGCTGCAACAAAAAGTTGATTTTCGGGAAAATTTTCAATTATTCCACACAGTTGGAGAGAAAAGTTTTTCGCGGCATAATTCCGTCAAAATTTACCTCCAGAAACCCCAAACAAGAATAAGATCCCGATAAGATCTTCCATAACAAAGTCCACAGGAAAATGTTTTTGCATGAATACTTACATGCGTGTGCGCGCGCGAAATTGCATTAACCGACCACAATTAAAATCCTCTTCCCAACACAAGTCAAAACAGGTTATTCAAACAAAATTAGCCAGCAACGCCCCCCCCACCCGCACAACTTACCCGTGATCGTGATTATCGAATAATCTCAAGAGTCCGATCGTCATGAATCCAGTCAGAATCATCAACAATTTGAGCATATTCGGATGCTCGTTGTCGCGTTCGTGTAGAAGCACCTGAAATTGATCGTAAAATAAATTGCAACTATGATTCGTTGTTGGTATTCGCTGTCGCACTTTTGTGGGATCAGTAAAACTGTGGAATTGGTCCGCATAGGAACGCAACGAACGGTAATTTGCGCGAGAAACATCAAACTTGGTGGACCGCTCGCCTGTGAAAACATGTCGAAACGGGTAAGCAAAACACACCGCATCACAATTCACGTCATTAGGGATGCGAGAGCACTGTGTGACTGTTGTATTTAGCAAATTATTGAAAAAATTAATTTGGAGTCCTGTCTACGCCTAGGTTTCGCGGGGTATTCGAGACCATCGGCGTGACGTTGTGCCCCCCGCTCGTCAGCCGAATAGCACAATTAGTTGCCAAAATTGAAACAATATTTGCACGTAAAGAATCGCCGAAAAAGCAATGGTTGATGGAAGACTCATTACTATTGTAATCAGTTCATACTGCAGACGCCCTGGAGGGAAGACTCATTATGGATTTGAAAATAAAGCGGATTAAACGGAATCCTCGTAATGGGCCTTCCCCCAGGGCCGTTTCCCACGAAGGCTCATTATGTATGTTGTATATGCACCGCGTGTGTTCAGCCTAAGCCTAAGCTTAAGCCTGAGCCAAGCCTAAGACTAAGCCCAAATATATGCGTAAACGTGAGCATAAGCATAAGCCGAAGCCTAAGCCCGTGCCTTGGTTTAGGACTAAGTTCCAGCTGGATTCCGTTCAATCCGTTTTATTTTCAAATCTATAATGAGTGTTCCCCCAGCACGCAAAAATCCGTTTAATCCGTTTTATTAATAATGAGTCTTCCCGGCACGAAGCAGCAATGCAATGTGATGCTATTGTGTTCAGCTTTTGTCACTTACTGTTTTGTCTCTAAGCAGAGCAGGACACCTTCTGAACCCCTAGTCATGCGCGCGTAAAACATCAGCCGCCAAAATGTCAATACAGCACGTGTTGGCAGTGATACAGTTTGTATTCGTCATCCCCTGGCTTATCATCGGCATGCGAACCAAACTTCGCGCAAAAACATCTACATCAAAAGAGCCAAAACAAACAAAAACATTGGCGCACCTCAAAGAAAGTCACGTAGAGAAACGTGCCAACAGCCAGTCCTTCGAGCACCATAACCACAACGCCGCGTGTGTCTTCATTGAGACCGTTTGATACCTGAAGTATATGTAGAACGTTATTTTGAGTCAGAATGTGCCAAACATGACTGGAGCAGGTTGGGTCTTCTCCATGCTAAAGTTGACGTTTGATAGGGGGTTTTGTTTTGCGGTATCCATTTACAATTTTATGGTCAACAATCAAGATATCATAGCACTGCGCACACCAACGCAAGAGCTAGTCATTCTGGCGTGAAACATCAGCGGAAGCTGACCGCTCTTGTTTTGCTAAATCATACAAAATTAATTCCCAACATCACATGTGCACAGCTATTTTTCGGAAGATTTGACATGCACTATGCTTTCATCGCTGTAAGTGGTAAAATGATCGAATTTCATCCGAAATTCTGGTCAAATGAAAATTTGCGTTCCAGTGAGGTCACCCCAGAAATAGTATTTCTGTTATTCTGACTTCATCTGACCTCCTCGTTGTATGAAACCTATCGATGGATTACGTAGTTTCAGATATTTGGCACTGTTTCTGACCAGATACCAATTCTGTTGTTTTTGCCCTTTTACCTTTTTCACCAATCTCATCATCAAAATCACAAGCGGCCAACTTTTATAACAATGTAACAGCAATGAGTTTTGCCCGTTTCAGCGTGTTTTCACAAACCGGCGAGGTGCCAGGCCCCGTCGGTGCGGACACCTCTGACCAATTGACCTCCAAAAAGCTGGTCGAAATTCGTGCGCGCCGACCCTATCACAAAATACAGCTCACCCAAATTGGCAATGTCCAGGCCAAGTCCATGTCAATGGACTTGCCTTCAAACAAGTTGACACGGCCGTAAATCATATCCAACTCACGTGCAACGTCAACCCGCCCAACGCGCCGAGTGGCGACATTAACGCGAGTATGACAATGGCGATAACCACCCATCGCAGTTGGTGCGCGTGAGTCCGGGACAGTTGCAGACCGACACTGAACGCCACGATGACTTTGTGCACCATCACAGTGAAGAACAACGCCATCACGTTCGACATGTTGTCCTGGGTGAAGGGGGAACAAATTTTGGCACAAAATAGGATGATATCTACCCTACCACTGAGTCCAACAACGAGGGAGTTAATTCGAATCAATTGTTGTTTGGCGATTTTCCATGTGAGGTGATGAATTTAAATTGATCCACATATCAATATCAGCATAGTCATACTCGCGTGAAACATCAACTACCAAGAGCCGACTGAAAAAAAACACGGACACGTTTGGTTTTTTCAAGATGTTGCTCTCAAAGCTGTCCGTTACGCCAGCAATCTGAGCTGAGAGTATAATTTTCGGTGCTTGGACACCCTCAAAGGCGCAGGCGGAAATAATTTTCACAAGGTTCTGTGGAGAAAATTGATCCAAATAAAGGCAGTCTACGGGAGGTTTTCACACGGCCCCCGAATACCGTAACCGTGATGTGCAAGGATCGTTGCGAGCAGTGTTGGAGGTCATCGCGCGCGTTGATCACCAAAACTTGCGCGCTAACACGCAAAACATTGATAAAAACAAAAGGGTCTCGCTACGATCGTCGCAGATCAGAATTACGGTGGGTTACGGTGTTCGGTGGGGGGGGGCTGCCTGACAACCTCCCGTAGACTGCCTTCAGCTCGTACCTGCACGCCAAACGCCAGCCCCTCGATGACGGAATGGAAGGACAGCGCCAGCACAAACGTGATCGATCGAACCGGATGACTGTGTGCATGCGGTCGACTGGTCATCAGAATCGGTGGGTCCTCGCCCGGCTCGAGCGTCTCCAACTCGCACGCCTCTGGCTCAGCGATCTCGCATGTCACCATGCTGAAACATTATGATGATTGAGATGGGTTTGTGTTGGTAGTATGTTGGGAAGGTGCACCTCGCGTGGCCACAGGCAGGACTGGGCCTTTTAGATTCATGAAAACAAGACTGCATCCAGGCCTGCGTACACCCGGGCTACACAATCAGTGCTCGTTATAGAAATTGAAATTTCAGCAGAGCAAATGGCGATCACAATCAGTGCCACCGTCACCTGATTAAAAATACTAACTGGACTGTTCAAAATTAATTTCAATCAAGTTAGCTGTCTTACAACCACTCTGGTGCAGTTCACATACACAAGACATTGGTGGGTGGTGCAGTTAGGTTTCTATTTGTGCGATATAACATTCGGTTGTTGTGCGCAGTTATACATCAAAAGATGCCGATAACAAGCTGACAGTTTCGGCCACGGACGAAACATTTCGAACACCAAGCAACTCAAACAGAGGTTTGGAAACAAACAAACAAAAGTATCAGACAGACCAATATGACGCTCAAGTGGGAAGACATTCAACAAACACAGAAACATTCACACACATGCGACATGCACATACAATGATCCATACCAAACTTGGTAATCAGTTCAACGACTCGGTCCTGACTTAGTCATGTGATTTTGTGCATTGAGCAAACATTTACTGATGCGACCATTTTCCACCAGCGTAAAAGATGTTCTGAGGCATGAAACGAACAACTTTTTACGGTGGTCAACATTAGAACGTAACATTCGTAAATCTGAAAATATCCAGTATACAAATCCCATGATAAAACACGTGACCAAGGCAAGACAGAACCGGACTGATCACCGAGTTCGAAACAGTTGATACACACATGCGACATACAGAAATGGACACAAGCAAGACACAGAAACAGGGTGCAACATACAGGTGGGCAGGCTCAGGCAGACATCCTTGCACAATCAGGCAACAATCAGGCTCACGATAATTGTTCGTCCTGCATAGCCTCTTCAATCGATGGTTCCTCGTGCAACGTGGGTATCCTGACGGCAGACAGCCTTCCGAACGAGCCATACCCGGTGGTGACCCTGGGTCGTCGACAACGTTGATCGGTGCACAACCATCTGCGCTTGTTCACCCACGGGTAGTGCAGGGTCTGATGACTCGTGAACTTCTGCCGTAAGGGTGGGTTGATGTTTGGGTCGAGCTGCGGATGGAGCATGGACACACTGCGCTGTTCGCGCACTTGACCCAGACCGATGAAAGCTGGATTCACCGCAGCGACGTTCGTCGTTGATGCAATGTTCAGACGGGGCAACGACTTTGTGTGATCCTGACACTTGTAGTGATGCATGGACGCATCATCGTCGGTCACCGCACCCTCATCCTCCGCCGACGAGTTGACCGCTGGCACGTGCCCGTTGCCGATGCGGATTTCGGGCAGACCTTTCGGCGCGACTTCGTTGAGTGTCGCTGCACTGATGTCGGTCTCGACCGTGTACTCAATTGTGGTGTCGCTAGAAAATGACGCAAGGATAAAAGATTGTATCCTGAGTTTCCAAGGCCATAAATACACTTGCACTTGCACAATACCTAATACGTCACACTACAACGCTGCACGTACATAAACCCATGGATGAAAAATTACAGATAGGTCAGAAAATAATGTTGTTAGTGAATACTAGTGTTACTAATAATGTTAGTCCTCTGATCCAAGAGTCCATCCAATAAGAGCAGAAGAATATCTTCGAAGGTAGAGTCCGATGTTAGTGGGTTATGAGCAACAGGGGTCTAAATCATGCAGGTCCCTGCCCAACACAGCAAAGCTGTGCATGCAGTAGAATATGTATAAAAAGAGAAATCTCTCTGTTCCAGAAGCTACAAAGAAAAATGCCAATCCTATCAAACCATAAGATACAACATTAAAAATTCCCGAAAATCCATCAAATGCAAAACAGCACACCACGGCAACACACAAATTACAACACTGCAACAGATACCCAGTCATCGAAACAAAATCAATAGTGTATTTACGCAGCCCAAAAGCCGCAGGTGCAACCAAAAAAAAACAGCACCCCCTTTCAATTCCCTGGTTCCCGCTTACTCCGGCGGACTAGTGGGTCGGCAGACCATCTGGTTGGGCTGGTGTGTGTGCGCGGGTGATCCACAACACACGTGTTGCTGTCCAGCATGCGACTGCGGCGATAGGGAATCAATCGTGATCTCAGCTCCCATTTCGCCACCCACACAATTGTGATGAGCCGGCAGCGGGCTGGGACTGTCGGTGCGACAATGTGTGCAACATTTGGCCAGCAGCGGGTTGCACGCGTCGCGCGCATCTGCACAATTGTGCCTCTTCGACTTGGATGGCGTGCGGATGATGACGTCTGCAATGATGCGGGAAAAGGTTGAATTTTGATTTTGACTCGAATTTCAGATTGTCTTTTCTGAGATGACGGATGGATAATTACTGAGATCAGGAACTTTACTCGTGCGTCCGGCTGACGATAAAGTGTAATATTGTCGCGATAATTGCTGGCAGCATCAATAATAGTGACAGGAAGTTGCCATACTAACCTGCCATAAAACCGGGGGGAAAGCACTTACCTCTCACAACTCCAAATTATATCTCTCCCAAGAAACGTTATGTCTTTTTAATGCAAAAATCGGTGTTTTTCGACCTTAATTTCCCAAAAAAACGTGCGCTCCGTGCGCAAAACATACCCATAATTCGTACTTTTAGGCGATATTCAGCGAAAAGTTGGAAAGAGCGCTATTTTTACCTCTTGTTTTGGCCGAGATTGTATCATAAAAATGGTGTTTTATTGCCTTTTTGAGTGACCAAAATCATACCTCTCACGCCTCCAGTCCCAAACCGCATCATACTTGGCTCCCACACATGGGCCTGCCAACGCACTGACCTAATCTTGTGTGAAAACAAAAGCCCTGCCGACGACCAACCAGGTGCCGCCATCTTTCCAGTCAACCCATTCACTTGTCCATTCATCTCCACAGCAGCACAACACGAGTCCTTGTGTGTGGCCGTTGTGTCCGTGTCAGCATAGGTCGATGTCGTGCCACACACTTCACTCTCCGCCACGTGCATGTGCGCGCTGCAAATGTAGATAGATTTGGTATTTTTGATAAATTCTTCAAATTTTCATCTCGATTTTCAGATGGTGCACATTTGGGGGATTTGAGTGATGGTCTTTCCATCTTTGTGTACTCAATTGGATCAGAAGCAAGCACAAAATGAAATGATAATCCAGATAATTGAACAGATTTGCATTTTCCCCTCGTATTGTTTTGTGGCACTGCTTTCCTGGTGCCAGTTCCATCCCGATTCAATTCAAACCACCCTCATCTGTCAGTCAACCAGTTGACGACTGTCTCGAAAAAAAACTGCTGATCCAACAATTAATAATCACGTCATCGACCACCCACGCATTATTTTGCTTTTTTATGTCCAACAAAAGTGTCTATCTAGTCTGACCCTTTGAGCACAAACTCAAAGGCGGACCCTGGGGGCACAATAACAGTTCCCGCGCCGCATGTAAATAAGTTTTCACTCACAATCACAACAAATCAGTCAACTGAGTCTCTCTTTTTTATTAGAAAAAGACACGTTTTGCACTGTGTGTAGATCAAAAACGGTCTCAATTCAAAAAAAGGACCACACAAGGCATCCCACCCACACGCACCCCCAGTCTCCCAAAACAATAACAATAGGTCTGGACGGACAGTTAGTTGTTGTACATGTAGACAGGTTGGGTTGGCTAAGCGGGTACAAAATGGCTACGTAAACATCCCGACACAAGTAGGCACGGCATCAACTTATACAGTAAAGTCTATGAATACCTTAGTCGTCTCGCCGCGCGTGTGTTTATCTTAGATAAATTGTTACCGACACCGTGTGCTTTTTGAGGTAATCTGACTTGCTGTAGGTGCGCGCGGTACCTGTCCCCAATTTGGACAAGAGTACAAAACAAGAGAATAACTCGTGCACCCATACACTCTGGGCTCGCTTCGCAGTGTCACCGTGTATGTGTATTTTGGACCACAAATACGCTCAACAGTTTTATTTGCAACTATATAACGAACGTCTTGTTATGTTTTCGGCCGTCCCCTTACATCGAACAACAACCAAAGAGTCGCATATTCTTGTGTACATTTACCGCACGTGTTCTTTTGATAGTCCAGCCACCACCACGCCACAAAAGTACCTATGTGGCGCACGCGCACGTGCAGAAGATTTACTTTTACATACCGTACGATATAAGTCTAAGTCGGCATAATACATACGGTCAAACCTCAAAGATACACACAAGCACACACAACGTTATCAGCCGAACAGAGATTTACAGCAATGTTACGTGTGCAAGAACTAGTTTGGAATGCATGCCGGTCAAATCAGGTCGGGTCATTATGTATTGCCTTGGCTGGCAGTGGCAAATCATGTGCTACTAAAGGGTGAGCGTGTCACAAGAAGAGAAACGCAGCATGTTATCTGTCTTAGCTGATGGTCGATCCCCATGTTTCTTCCCCATAAACGGGAACTATTGCGTCACAAATAAATCAGACATCACATGACAGGTAGTATGGTTCTGTTGTGCATAGAAAATATAACGAAGCTGCTTGCTGCATTAGCCAAAAATCTGTACTTTGCTTTTTTCACTGGTTTCGTTGCGCTGCTCTCTAAATCTAATTATCACATTATAGTCAGAAATCGGATCAGAACTCGTTCTAGGGCACCGAAACAACACAGGACACAGCCATTACTCCGCGGACCCAATTAACAACAACTTTCAGGTATCATACGACTTATTGCGAAACCGCGATTACCACCCAGTCAAGTTGCAACACCACATGGTGTAATGATGAATAGATCATGTTATTGACAAACAAAATCACACGCAGACTGGCCGGCTTTGGCTGGTTCGGTTAAATGAGCTGTTTACCAAAACAACAAATCTCATACGAGAAGATTTAGGATCATCAGGTCACAGGACGCGTGTTTTGTTTACACATACAGACACATCGTAAATCAAGGACACACACGCTCTCTACGCACCTTGTTAATCGCTACTGGCTGTCCTCTCTGACTCTGAGACATTCCAATTCGCTTATTCCATCACCCGTTTAGATGCTGATGACTAATTTTCATTAGTTTTAGTTTCAATCAGGAAAGCGTTACAAACCGCGTGTAACGTTCATGCACTGTTGTTCAAATTGTAATCAAATCAACTAAGCCAACTCGGGCAAAGGAAACAATAATATGAAGGGAACTGCGATCTATTGGGGGCGAAATTGAGAGCAAATTGGACCATCGGTTTTTTTTCCTGATACGTGACTCTTTTGCATTGAGGATATTTCGAGCTTTGTTAATGCAACAAGTTTCGACTGCCGAAATTATTATCATCATCAGACCGTTAATAAAGATAATACTTTCCCGGTGATCGAATGGAAATTAGTGGCTTCAGTGAATATCGAACAATCCTCAAATGCACAGTCGCGTGTGAGTGGCCAACGCCGGACCGGAAGGATCACAATATTTACTCTCGCCCAAAAACAAATAAATAAATGAAAAAACAACCAACTTTTCAGCACCGGGAGCGCCGCCATGCGAGTGTCCAGCAGCCGGGAAGAGCAAAAGGACGAGTTCTTCGAGAAAAAAGATGAGAAAGAAGCCGATACACGAGATCAGCTCGGCCACCGGATAGTTGAAATCCCAGCCGAGTTGCTGCTTGATCATGCCCAGATGCGTGCTGAAATGACTTCATTTATTTCTTGTGACAATTTTTTGTTTGTTGTTGTGGAGTGAGGATAGCATAGCAGGGCCATCACTGCTGTCATCTCTACAATGATCGACATATACGAAGCATTAGAAACATTTGTCGAAGCAGCTTTTTGGTCTATTCTCTGGAATGTGCGCTTGCTCTTCGATGACAAGGAACAGCAGTTTACCCTTTTCGTGTCTCTACTAAGTACTACCAAGACAGCAAACAATGACCGACCAGCTAGATCGCTCTTCATCAGCTGTTTGCTTCACAGATTCAAGACACAAAAGGTAATTCGCTCACAGTGGTCGGCTCAGAAACAGTGCGAGTATGAGTGTTTCTGACCGGGCTCAAATAAGCCGATCATACGATCCAAAACTATACCCGGATCAGAACAAAACAGAACTAAGAGCAAACTCACGTGACTTCGGGCAATAGATGCAGGAAGCATGACGCCAAGAACACTCCACCCGAGAAGCACGTCAACATGCAAAGCACCAGCGACGGCCAACGGTGATGTTCGAGACCCGCAGCTTGGTGACGCAGAAGTTTGAGAATCTGCAATGGTGAAAAAAAAACAGAAAGTTTATTTCATCACATTACCTTGGTCACCAAGTAAAATGACAATGCTCGTGTCTAAAGTATAAAATCTGGCGATCCGCTTGGCACACTCGATATCGTTGGTTTCTGTCGCAACATCACAAACCAAAAACGAATAATGCCCGTTTGGCAAAAACTAAGACGGGAACAAGTTAGTTGGTTGGTATCAAACCGACGATATCAACAACCTAATGGTGTGATCAGACAGTCAGTAGTGAGTTTCACCAGTTTCGGTCTACTTTTACAGCCGGGGAGGTGCGAGGCCTCGTTTCCGCCGCCAACAGAACACCTACTGTACCTCTGTTCAATTGACCTCCAAAAAGCACTGCGAACAGATCATGTAGTAGCTCATGTTAAACACGCTTACGCAGGCTTTTCCAAAGAAATAAAACGAATAAAAAATTCAAGAAATGAAACTCCACCGACTTTCATAGGCAACAAGCCGAATATCACAGTTAGCAGGAACATCAAGAGCACGAAGATCACTTTCCACATTACAACCGACAACATTTTGTCCGAACGATTGATTATTGCTGCGTTTTGGACGAATCAAATGGATGAATATATTTCAAGAAGAGTACATTTTGTCGATTGTTTTTTTTGTTCAATTTCGAGGTTATTTACAGGGCACCCCGGACCCTATCTGTTCGAAGTGGCTGCAATCGCGATTAGTTTTTTGAAGGGAATTTGGTTTCGTCGTCAACTTGAATATCTGGAAAACGAAACATCCGAATAGGATATAATGGGCGGACACTACTTTTTATACCTCGTTTTTTTGTAAAAGACACAGGAACCACATTTTGGTCAGTGGTGTCGTTCGTTCTGCGTGGGTGCAACCATGGTACACTAGTTAGTACACTAACCGCCGCACCAGGTACACTAATCGCCTCAACTTTTGCCTAAAGCAGGCACTTTTAGGCCTAGACTGGGCATCTTTATCAAAAGTCGCCAAAATCCCCATTTATGGAAAAAAACTTCCAAAAAAGGGCAAAAATAGGTCAAATTTTCGACCTCAAAAAGTGACTTTTTCCTGAATTTGGGTCTTCCAATGACCAACTACAACTGAAAATAAACGGTTTTTGTAGGAAAAAAACATTTTTTTCCGGAGCCCGAAAATTTTCGAAAATAAATTACCCGGAAAAAATGCGGTCATTTATTTTCCGAGAAAATGTGTTCTTTTGAGTGAAAATGGCGAAAAATTTTCTTGAGGGCTCGAACCCATGTTACCAAATCCTTTTAAAAAAGGCCTAAAACAGCTGAAGGCAACCCTCTTTCGTGTCTGAAGGCCGGGATTAACAAACCACATAAGCACACCACACTTCCCCATGTCCCCCAGTGTAGTTCCTGGTCCGGAGGGGGAGACAGCGGACCTCCCGTTTTTTTCGGAGGGGGATAGTGTACCCCCGAGGGGGAAGGGGGGGGGGGAAGACCCAAATTCAGGAAAAAGTCGCTTTTTGAGGTAGAAAATTTGACCTATTTTTTGCCCCTTTTTGGAAAAAAATCTTCATAAAAAGGGTATTTTGGCGACTTTTGAGAACATTGACCAAAAAATCACACATTTTAGGCCTAAAAATGCCCATTTTAGGCCTAAGAATGCCTATTTTAGGCAAAAAATGGGGGAGATAGTGTACCTTGCTGCCGCAAAAAACTCTCTTTTAAGCACTTTTAGACCACTTTTTGGTACTTTCAGAGGATTTTTGAAGATTGACTAATTATACGGAAATCCACCCGTTTTGTGTGTGGTGTGCTTAAGCATAGTCCCATTGGTAAGCTTTAGGCTTCTATTTCAGGCTTGGGCTTAGGCTTAAGCTTGCTGTTAGGCTTTGGCTTAGGCTTACCGTATTGCCGGAAATAGAATACGGGGGGTTCTATTTTTTCACTCGATCATTTTCAAAAAATTGTTTTCACCATTTGCCGAAAGGGGTTCCAAATCCGGTGTAATTGTTTCTTCTTGATTTTTGGGTTCTTCTGATTTTAGGGGGGTTCTATTATTGGGGGGGGGGTCAATTTTTGGGGGGTTCTATTTCCGACAATACGGTAGGCACCAGCCTGAATCAAATAAAACACACAGCCACGACGAAAAACGGCTGTATCTCTCGTGGACGCGTGCTCGATCGGGTGGATTTCCGTATAATTAGTCGCTCGTGATTTTTGGGGTCATTTTTTCAAAAAACCCCCTCGGGTTGGAAATCTTTTGAATTTTTGGAGAAACCCCCCTGGTATGGGAAATTTTTGATTTTTGGGGGTATGGGAAATTTCCCGAAAATTGTGCTGGGTATGGGAAAATTTCGATTTCTCAACGACACCACTGCCCACACTTGATAATAAGGCCCATAATAGAGCTCACCCAAAATGGGGTCAGTCAGAGATCGGAAACGGGCCGGGCCGGGCCGCGATTTTGGACTTGGTCGACCGGGCCGGGCCGGAGATTTGGGGGGACCACCAGTGTAGTTCCTGGGGGGGAGGGGGGGGGTCCCCCCCCTCGGGTACGTCTGTTCCCCCTCCATGGTACGCCTGCCCCACTGTTCCCCCTCCGGGTACGTCTGCTCCCCCAATTTTTACCTAAAATAGGCAAATTTTGGCCTAAAATAGGCATTTTTAGGCATAAAATGAGTGGTTTTTAGGTCAATGTCGTCAAAAATCGCTAAAATACCTTTTTTATTGAATTTTTTTCCTAAAAGGGGCAAAAATGAGCCAAATTTTCGACCTCAAAAAATGACTTTTCTCCAAATTTGGGTCCTCCCCCCCCCCCCGTCCCGGTCCCCCCCCCCTTCCCCCCAGGTGGGTACGTCTGTTCCCCCTCCGAAAAAAAGGGGGTACCGCCTGTTCCCCCTCCGGACCAGGAACTACACTGGGGACCACTGTATGCCTAAATTCGAACGAAATTACCATTTTTGGAACCAAGATTTTCAAAATTTTTGCGCTTCGCGCAATACCATTGACCAGTTCTTGATATTTTCAGTCATCGCATCGTTTTGAAGAAAGAAGTGGTGTAGCTACCCAGGCCTTTGCAATCAACCCACTGTACCACCAAAAAAGCCTGCCTGCAATCAACCTACCTACTGTACTGACTGACCACCGGCCGAGCTAGGGAGGGTCATCCGGGAACAAAATATTTATGTCTACATATTAATGAGAATGTACTCTTAAGCGCTAATTTCGCGCGTCACGCGCGATTTTTCGCCTGTATGGAGTAAAAAATACTGATTTTAAACCATTTTGAGCCAAAAATTATTCCTACAACTGTACCAGCCGGGGCGGCGACTTACGTACTGCATCAGGATGGCGCGTCAATCTACCTACCTACCCCTTCCCCTCAGCTGGACCAGTGAATACCCAATACTCAATACCAATACCAACCCAATACCACACCCAATACCAGGCACTTCAAGTAGTATTGATCTGGTATTGGGTATTGGTATTGGTATTGGGTCTCACGCGGTATTGGTATTGGGTATTGGTATTGGGTCACCAATTTGGTATTGGTATTGGGTATTGGGTATTGGTACAGGGCCGGTATTGGTATTGGTATTGGGTGTCCAGTCCAAAGTGGTATTGTGCCCAGGCCTAGTTGACAGTCGAGCTCTTAAATAAGAATACCGTACTATAAATCAGTGCTTTGGCTACTTTTGCGGGGCGGTTAGGTTACTTTGGTGGAAAAATTCGGGGCGGGTAGGGGGTAGTGTACCTGGGATTTTGGGGGGGGGGGGGGAAATCCGGTTTGGGGGGGGGAGGGGCGGGGGGGGGGAGATTTTTCGGGGCGGGTAGGGACCCTACCGTAGGGTACAACACAAGTTTTTTCGGGTGCCTGTTTTTATGTACTAAAAAGTGCATATATCGCGCGCAGCGCGAGATTTTTTGCACTTTTTAGGGCTTTCGGTCGAAATTTGGGCATTTTTGACTGAAAAAATGGGCATTTTGGGGGTAAAAATCGGGGCTGGTAAGGGTAGCAGGGCGGGGCGGGTAGGGGGGTAGGGTACCAGAGCGGGGCGGGTAGGGGGTAGCGCAGTGGTGTAGCTGGGGGGGGGGGGGGTGGGGGGTCCCCCTAGGTACAGTAGGTAGGTTGCCGCCCCTCCCCTGGTACAGTAGGTAGGTTGCCGCCCCACCTAACTTTTCACCCAAAACATTCATTTTTGGCTTAAAATTGCATAAAATTAGCATATTTGTCTGCAAATAGGCGAAAAATCGCGCGCTGCGCGCGAAATTAGTGTTTTAGGCCACATTTTCTTCAGTATTTAGACATAAAAAATTTCGGTTTCCAGATGACCCCCCCAAGTGGTACGACCCCCCCTAGCTCGGCTGGTACAGTAGGTAGGTTGCCGCCCCGCATTTTGGGTGGTACGGTAGGTTGCCGCCCCGCCTGGGTAGCTACACCACTGGTATTGGGTCAGGGTAGTACTTGGTGGGGGGGGTCCCCCCCCCAAATTCATCTATCTATCGTCAACACTTTTTGATTTCATCTATCTATCGTCAACACTTGTGGGCAAATCTATCTATCGTCAACAAATTCTGGGAACAATCTATCTATCGTCAACACATTTCGACCCCAAAATGGGCATTTTTGCCTCAAAATGGCTCAAAATTGGTATTTTTGTCCCAAATAGGCAAAAAATCGCGCGCTACGCGCGGATTTAGTACATCTAAGTGCATTTTCATTAATATTTACACATTATTACCTACTTAGTACACCATACTATACCTTGATTTTTGGCGACCCCCCCCCCCCCCCACCATCTATCTATCGTCAACAAGTTTGGGTCGACCCCCCCCAGATTTCGGACTTGGGTCATCTATCTATCGTCAACACATTTCGGGTCCCAATCTATCTATCGTCAACACCCTGACCAAGTACTACACTGTATTGGGTATTGGTCAACTTGTGCTATTTACTGATATGTCTCTTTTTTAGGTGTTTGCCGGATCTCCTGAAGGTCTTTGCGTGAGCTTACAGATAAAATTTGAATTTGAACTTTTAGCGCCCCCCAGAGGTCGCAATCGGGCCGGCCCGACCTCGGGCCGGGCCGGGCCGGGCCGGGCCGCGATTTTGGGCTTTTGGCTCGGGCCGGGCCGGGCCGGGCCGGAGATTTGGAGGGTCGGGCCGGGCCGGGCCGGGCACCCCGGCCCGAAGCTTCTGAAGTGACTTATTTTACTGAAAAAAGTAGGGATTTTTTTGTCAAAAATACTAAAATTTCTGACGGATTCGGCAAGTAAGTGATCAGTATTGTCCAGTGGTGTAGCTACCCAGGCGGGGCGGCAACTTACTGTACCACTAAAAATGTGGGGCGACAACCTACCTACCAGTGGTATAAAAATGTTGATGAAAATGTACTCTAAAACGCTCATTTCGCGCGCGATTTTTCGCCTTTTTGGAGTGAAAAATACCGATTTTATACCATTTTGAGCCAAAAATAGCTACTTACTGTACCAGCCGCCGGGCGGCGACCTACCTACTGTATGTACCACGATGGAGCGTCAATCTACCTAACCTACTGTACCTAGGGGGACCCCACCCCCTGCTGCACCATTGGTATTGTCTATCTGACGACTTTTCAAGGAAAAAAATGAATTTTCAACCAAAAAAATAGGGTCAAAAAATTGAAAAAATTATGACAAAAATTGGGTTAAAATCTGAGCCAAAAAATCGGGCCGGGCCGGGCCGGGCCGGGCCGGAGATTTGGGGGTTCGGGCCGGGCCGGGCCGGAGATTTCGGGGTACGGGTCGGGCCGGGCCGGGCCGGGCCGGAGATTTGGGGGCTCGGGCCGGGCCGGGCCGGCCAAACCCGGCCCGATTGCGACCTCTGGGCCCCCCCCCCAAAGTGGGGACTTTCAAGTTGGGGGGATGTATTTTTGGGGCTGTATTTTTTACTGAGCACTTTCAGGGGGGCTGTAATTTTTTATTTTTTTATTTTGGGGCTCTTGCTTTGGCTTGGGAGCTCGTTTTGGGCAATAATGAATCCGGAACATAATTTTTAAATTTAAAACTTTCCCGAAAAAATATTTTTTCTCTTCTTGAACTTTTCAACGCGTCAACCGGCAAAGCTCAACCAAAATAACCAATTTCGGCGAGTTGTCTCACGAACGTCCAGTTCGACTCGTTTTAGTTATGCCAAAAGTGGGCAAAAATAACTCTAAATAAATACCTGTTAAAGTGTTACAACGCACCACGTGCAGTGTAACATCAACCCCCGAATGGCGTATACAGTCGGCGCAGCAGCGCAGCAAGTCATGTCTTTTCAGAATGGAATGCCGACAACTGTATTGCAAATTGCCTGTCAACTTTGATTATAGAATTATGCAATCACCCAATGCATTGTAACATATTCGTTAACAGTTTGAAAGCGCGTCAAAAAGGCCAATTTCACCCCCTGCCTGACTGGTGAGAGTACACCTTCTGCTTCTACAGGGTTACAACCAGGGTTGAAAAAAAAAATTTTTTATTAACGAGCTTTTTTTAAAAAAAAATTTTTTTTGATTTTTTTTTGACGAACATTTTTTTTATTAGAAAAAGTGTTGCAAACGACGTTTCAGGATAAATGAAATCGATGCAACATATTTTTCAAAAATTGAAAAATTTTCGCCTGAGACCCAACTTGTGTGGTGACACCCGGTAGCATTGTGCAGATTCTATGGAATCCTACCAGTCTGAGGTTGATGTTCACTACCGATGTACTCTAATGTATGGTAGCATGCCCGTACAACGTATTTTAATGCATCTAATGCCGTATATCTGATATACGACCATCAAAATATCGATTACAGCCCAAATCTTGCGTGTCAGATCGACTTTGCGCGCCCGGTTTTGCACCAGACCTATGTATATATATGTGTAGTAGCATGCAGTGGTACATTATCGGTGCCACATCACAATAAAAGACCATCCCCGCGCATCCCTGTACGGATTTGGGGACAATACAGGGCGCCGCAGGCGCGATTTTGGAAAAATTGTCCCGTCCACAGAAAAAAGTGCCAATTTTTTGCCTCGAAAAAGGCCATTTTTGGACATTTCAGCCCATTTTGGGCAACTTTTTTTTATTAAAAAAAAAAGCAAAATCTGAGTTTCAAAAAAAAATTTTTTTTTTTTAAAATTTTTTTAATTAACCACTTTTTTTTTGAAACAACCCTGGTTACAACAGACAAAGGCTACTAATGACAGGCCCCAACTTCTGAACTTCGCAGGTTGCAGTGCATTTAACGCATTATATCGTCACAATTTCGCGTTCCTTGTAATCATTCACAATTGCATTCAAACTTTACAGCTTGATGTAAATGCTGCTCTTCGGTTTCTTTTCATTTGAGGCATTTCAAACGCATAAAAGCTCTTCTTTTTCTGTCGTCTGTGAGACTGTATTTTAATTCACAGTCACGAAATGCACCACCAAACACAAAAACGTGCCGCCAGAACAATTCTTAATTTTACAATCGAATAAAAATAAACAAGATGGCTGTAAATTTCGCTTCGGTTCACGCACGGCATTTCTTTCATATATATATTTCGAATAATATTTCATGTAGATACATATTCGTTCACACAATTTTTATCGTTTGACACAATGTTTCTTCTTTTTATGGTTATCTGGGTGAAAATCCAGTTGTGCTGGATACCCACGACAATAAATTATGGTTTCAATGGCGTTAGTTGTATTTATTGAATTAAAGAAGAACATCTAAAACCGCGTTCCTTTGAATATACCTCCCAAAAGAAAAACATAATAAATCTGGGGACCACTTTTTCACGCATGAATATAAAAATTTTTTCACACAACTTTTCTGAATACCACCACACAAGGTACCTACACCGTGCGTGACTGCACCAACGAGTACACATAACATTTTGAGAACATGATCGCACTTTAGATTAGGTTATAAGCCAAACGTGTAGTCAGGCAGGACCCAACTAACCTGTGGAAACCTCGCGTTCTTAGAGACGTTGACCGTCATAACGTCCCTGAGGTAAATGTTACCTGGGGTGTCACGGCACACAAAACCCCATTTGGCCCAATCTTTTAGCACGAAAGCACGCACTTTTGTGGTTGGGTAACACATAAATTCGCCTTTTTTCGACTTTCCACAAAACAAAAAAACAACACCAACAACAAACACATAAACAAACAAAAACACAAACTTCCATAAAAACAATACACATAAATAAAACATATAATAAAACTCTTATAAAACATATAATATACATTAAAATACCCATAAAAATAAATACATTTAACACATAAAACAAAAAAACCCCAACACTCCAAAAAAACAAACCCAAACACACAAAAACCACAATATACACAAAAAACATACCAAAAACAAATTCTACACCCAACATATTAACTTAATTAAAAACCATCCCTATGGTATACTATAATAATAGATTTACTTAATTTAATATAACAATATTAACAATAAAAATTCAATAAAAAAAATATATAAAACAAAAAAAATAACCAAACAAAAAAAAAAACCAAAACAAAAAAAATATACCCAACAAAAAAAAACAAAAAAACCAAAACAAAAAAAAAAATAAACTCCACTTTCTTTACATTTTCTCACAACAAACTTACTAAACTCAAAAACCTATTATTACATAAATAAACCAAAATCTATATTAACACCCCCTACAACCCTCTACTCACACCAAAACACAAACAAAATACCCATATCAACCCCCTACATACAAAATAAAATTCCCATAAATAAACCACCATACAAAACAAACAAATACCAACACCAAAAACACAAAACCCACACCACCAAAAACACAAAAACCCAAAACCCAAACACAACACACACCCAAAACCCAAAACCCAAACACACCCCAAACAACACCAACCACCCCGCCTGACTACACGTTTGGCTTATAACCTTATCTAAAGTGCGATCATGTTCTAAAAATATTACGTACTCATGTATCACACGTTGGTGCAGTCACGGTATGTAGGTATTGTGTGGTGGTATTCAGGAAAGTTGTGTGAAAAAATTTTATATTCATGCGTGAAAAAGTGGTCCCCAGATTTATTATGTTTTTCTTTTGGGAGGTATATTCAAAGGAACGCGGTTTTAGATGTTCTTCTTTAATTCAATAAATACAACTAACGCCATTGAAACCACAATTTATTGTCGTGGGTATCTAGCACAACTGGATTTTCACCCAGATAACCATAAAAAGAAACATAAATATTGTGTCAAACGATAAAAATTGTGTGAACGAATATGTATCTACATAAAATTTTATTCGAAATATATATATGAAAGAAATGCCGTGTGTGAACCGAAGCGAAATTTACAGCCATCTTATTTATTTTTATTCGATTGTAAAATTAATTGTTCTGGCGGCACGTTTTTGTGTTTGGTGGTGCATTTCGTGACTGTGAATTAAAATACAGTCTCACAGACGACAGAAAAAGAAGAGCTTTTATGCGTTTGAAATGCCTCAAATGAAAAGAAACCGAAGAGCAGCATTTACATCAAGCTGTAAAGTTTGAATGCAATTGTGAATGATTACAAGGAACGCGAAATTGTGACGATATAATGCGTTAAATGCACTGCAACCTGCGAAGTTCAGAAGTTGGGGCCTGTCATTAGTAGCCTTTGTCTGTTGTAACCAGGGTTGTTTCAAAAAAAAAGTGGTTAATTAAAAAAATTTTTTAAAAAAAAAAAATTTTTTTTTTGAAACTCAGATTTTGCTTTTTTTTAATAAAAAAAAGTTGCCCAAAATGGGCTGAAATGTCCAAAAATGGCCTTTTTCGAGGCAAAAAATTGGCACTTTTTTCTGTGGACGGGACAATTTTTCCAAAATCGCGCCTGCGGCGCCCTGTATTGTCCCCAAATCCGTACAGGGATGCGCGGGGATGGTCTTTTATTGTGATGTGGCACCGATAATGTACCACTGCATGCTACTACACATATATATACATAGGTCTGGGTACAAAACCGGGCGCGCAAAGTCGATCTGACACGCAAGATTTGGGCTGTAATCGATATTTTGATGGTCGTATATCAGATATACGGCATTAGATGCATTAAAATACGTTGTACGGGCATGCTACCATACATTAGAGTACATCGGTAGTGAACATCAACCTCAGACTGGTAGGATTCCATAGAATCTGCACAATGCTACCGGGTGTCACCACACAAGTTGGGTCTCAGGCGAAAATTTTTCAATTTTTGAAAAATATGTTGCATCGATTTCATTTATCCTGAAACGTCGTTTGCAACACTTTTTTCGAATAAAAAAAACGTCAAAAAAAAATCAAAAAAAATTTTTTTTTAAAAACAGCTCGTTAATAAAAAATTTTTTTTTTCAACCCTGGTTGTAACCCTGTAGAAGCAGAAGGTGTACTCTCACCAGTCAGGCAGGGGGTGAAATTGGCCTTTTTGACGCGCTTTCAAACTGTTAACGAATATGTTACAATGCATTGGGTGATTGCATAATTCTATAATCAAAGTTGACAGGCAATTTGCAATACAGTTGTCGGCATTCCATTCTGAAAAGACATGACTTGCTGCGCTGCTGCGCCGACTGTATACGCCATTCGGGGGTTGATGTTACACTGCACGTGGTGCGTTGTAACACTTTAACAGGTATTTATTTAGAGTTATTTTTGCCCACTTTTGGCATAACTAAAACGAGTCGAACTGGACGTTCGTGAGACAACTCGCCGAAATTGGTTATTTTGGTTGAGCTTTGCCGGTTGACGCGTTGAAAAGTTCAAGAAGAGAAAAAATATTTTTTCGGGAAAGTTTTAAATTTAAAAATTATGTTCCGGATTCATTATTGCCCAAAACGAGCTCCCAAGCCAAAGCAAGAGCCCCAAAATAAAAAAATAAAAAATTACAGCCCCCCTGAAAGTGCTCAGTAAAAAATACAGCCCCAAAAATACATCCCCCCAACTTGAAAGTCCCCACTTTGGGGGGGGGCCCAGAGGTCGCAATCGGGCCGGGTTTGGCCGGCCCGGCCCGGCCCGAGCCCCCAAATCTCCGGCCCGGCCCGGCCCGGCCCGACCCGTACCCCGAAATCTCCGGCCCGGCCCGGCCCGAACCCCCAAATCTCCGGCCCGGCCCGGCCCGGCCCGGCCCGATTTTTTGGCTCAGATTTTAACCCAATTTTTGTCATAATTTTTTCAATTTTTTGACCCTATTTTTTTGGTTGAAAATTCATTTTTTTTCCTTGAAAAGTCGTCAGATAGACAATACCAATGGTGCAGCAGGGGGTGGGGTCCCCCTAGGTACAGTAGGTTAGGTAGATTGACGCTCCATCGTGGTACATACAGTAGGTAGGTCGCCGCCCGGCGGCTGGTACAGTAAGTAGCTATTTTTGGCTCAAAATCGTATAAAATCGGTATTTTTCACTCCAAAAAGGCGAAAAATCGCGCGCGAAATGAGCGTTTTAGAGTACATTTTCATCAACATTTTTATACCACTGGTAGGTAGGTTGTCGCCCCACATTTTTAGTGGTACAGTAAGTTGCCGCCCCGCCTGGGTAGCTACACCACTGGACAATACTGATCACTTACTTGCCGAATCCGTCAGGAAATTTTAGTATTTTTGACAAAAAAAAATCCCTACTTTTTTCAGTAAAATAAGTCACTTCAGAAGCTTCGGGCCGGGGTGCCCGGCCCGGCCCGGCCCGACCCTCCAAACTCTCCGGCCCGGCCCGGCCCGGCCCGAGCCAAAAGCCCGAAATCGCGGCCCGGCCCGGCCCGGCCCGGCCCGAGGTCGGGCCGGCCCGATTGCGACCTCTGGGGGGCGCTAAAAGTTCAAATTCAAATTTTATCTGTAAGCTCACGCAAAGACCTTCAGGAGATCCGGCAAACACCTAAAAAAAGAGACATATCAGTAAATGGCCCAAGTTGACCAATACCCAATACAGTGTAGTACTTGGTCAGGGTGTTGACAATAGATAGATTGGGACCCAAAATGTGTTGAGACGATAGATAAATGACCCAAGTCCCCAAAAATCTGAGGGGGGTGCAACCAAACTGTTGACGATAGATAAATGGTGGGGGGGGGGGGTGCGCCAAAAATCGAGGTATAGTATGGTGTCCTAAGTAGGTAATAATGTGTAAATATTAATGAAAATGCACTTAGATGTACTAAATCCGCGCGTACGCACGATATTTTGCCTATTTGGGAACAAAAATTCCAATTTTTAGCCATTTTTGAGGCGAAAATGCACTTTTGAGGTCAAAATGTGTTAACGATGATGATATTGTCAGAATTTGTTGACGATAGATAAATTTGCCCACAACTAGTTGACGATAGATAGATGAAATAAAAAGTGTAATGATCGGTGGATGAATTCAGGGGGTCACCATCTACCCCGACCCCAAGTCTGCTCATCCAGTGGTGTAGCTTTTCTCCCAGGCGGGGCGAAGACCTACCGTACCACCCAAAATGCGGGCGGGGAGATCTGCCTACTGTCCCCGCCGAGCTAAGAGGTGGCGCCACTTGCGAGGGTCAGTCTGGAAACCGAAATTTTTTATGTCTAAATACTGAAGGAAATGTGGCCTAAAACACTAATTTGCCGCGCGCAGCGCGCGATATTTCGCCTCTTTGCAGACAAATATGCTGATTTTATGCAAATTTAAGCCAAAAATAAATGTTTTTTAGGTGAAAAGTTGGGTGGGGCGGCAACCTACCTACTGTACCAGGGGAGGGGCAGGGACCCTGCTGTACCTAAGGAGGTCCCCCCACCGCCGCCCCCCAGGCTACACCACTGCGCTACCCCTACCCGCCCCCGCTCTGGTACCCTACCCCCTCCCCGCCCCGCCCTGCTACCCTTACCAGCCCCGATTTGCCCCAAAATGCCGATTTTTTCGGTCAAAAGAGTGCCCAAATTAGACCGAAAGCCCTAAAAGTGCAGGGAAAAAATCTCACACTGCGCGCCGAATATATGCACTTTTTCGTACATAAAGCAGCACCAGAAAAAACTTGGCGTTGTACCCTACGGTAGGGTCCCGACCCGCCCCGAAAAATCTCCCCTCCGCCCCTCCCCCCAAACCGGATTTCCCCCCCCCCCCAAAATCCCAGGTACACTACCCCCACCCGCCCCGATTTTTCCATTACTAACCCCGCTACCCGCCCCGCAAAAGTAGCCACAGCACGGATTTATAGTACGGTATTCTTATTTAAGAGCTCTACTGTCAACTAGGCCTGGGCACAGTACCACTTCGGACTGGACACCCAATACCAATACCAATACCGGCCCTGTACCAATACCCAATACCCAATACCAATACCACATTGGTGACCCAATACCAATACCCAATACCAATACCCCCGCGTGAGACCCCACAATTAGTCGCCAATACCCAATACCAGATCAATACTACTTTAAGTGCCTGGTATTGGGTGTGGTATTGGGTTGGTATTGGTATTGAGTATTGGGTATTCACTGGTCCAGCTGAGGGGAAGGGGTAGGCAGGTAGATTTGATGTGCCATCCTGATGCAGTACGTAAGTCGCCGCCCCGGCTGGTACAGTTGTAGGAATAATTTTTGGCTCAAAATGGTTTAAAATCAGTATTTTTTACTCCATACAGGCGAAAAATCGCGCGTGACGCGCGAAATTAGCGCTTAAGAGTACATTCTCATTAATATGTAGACATAAATATTTTGTTCCCGGATGACCCTCCCTAGCTCGGCCCGGTGGTCAGTCAGTACAGTAGGTAGGTTGATTGCCAGCAGGCTTTTTTGGTGGTACAGTGGGTTCATTGCAAAGGCCTGGGTAGCTACACCACTTTCTTTCTTTCAAAACGATTAGATGACTAAAAATATCAAGAACTGGTCAATGGTATTGCGCGAAGCGCAAAAATTTTGAAAATCTTGGTTCCAAAAATGGTAATTTCGTTCGAATTTAGGCATACAGTGGTCCCCAGTGTAGTTCCTGGGTCCGGAGGGGGAACAGGCGGTACCCCCTTTTTTTCGGAGGGGGGACAGCATTACCCACCTGGGGGGAAGGGGGGAGGACCGAAGGGGGGAGGACCCAAATTTGGAGAAAAGTCATTTTTTAAGATCAAAGAGTTTGGCTGCATTTTTCCCCCTTCACCTCAAAAAACTCAATCCCGAAGGTATTTTTGAGATTTTCGACGACATTGACCTAAAAACCACTCATTTTATGCCTAAAAATGCCTATTTTAGGCCAAAATTTGCCTATTTTAGGTAAAAATTGGGGGAGCAGAACGTACCCGGAGGGGGAACAGTGGGGCAGGCGTACCATGGAGGGGGAACAGACGTACCCGAGGGGGGGACCCCGCCCCTCCCCCCCAGGAACTACACTGGTGGTCCCCCCAAATCTCCGGCCCGGCCCGGTCGGGAGCAAGTCCAAAATCGCGGCCCGGCCCGGCCCGTTTCAGTACTCTGACTGACCCCATTTTCGGTAAGCTGTATTATGGGCCTTATTATCAAGTGTGGGCAGTGGTGTCGTTGAGAAATCGAAATTTTCCCATACCCAGCACAATTTTCGGGAAATTTCCCATACCCAAAAATCAAAAATTTCCCATACCAGGGGGGTTTCTCCAAAAAACTCAAAAGATTTCCAAGCCCGAGGGGGTTTTTTGAAAAAATGACCCCAAAAATCACGAGCGACTAATTATACGGAAATCCACCCGATCGAGCACGCGTCCACGAGAGATACAGCCGTTTTTAGTCGTGGCTGTGTGTTTTATTTTATTAAGGCTGGTGCCTACCGTATTGTCGGAAATAGAACCCCCAAAAATTGACCCCCCCCCCCCCAATCATGAGAACCCCCCTAAAATCAGAAGAACCCCAAAAATCAAGAAGAAACAATTACACCGGATTTGGAACCCCTTTCGGCAGATGGTGAAAACAATTTTTGAAAATGATCGAGTGAAAAAATAGAACCCCCGTATTCTATTTCAGGCAATACGGTAAGCCTAAGCCAAAGCCTAACAGCAAGCTTAAGCCTAAGCCCAAGCCTGAAATAGAAGCCTAAAGCTACCAATGGGACTATGTGCTTAAGCACACCACACACAAAACGGGTGGATTTCCGTATAATTAGTCAATCTTCAAAAATCCTCTGAAAGTACCAAAAAGTGGTCTAAAAGTGCTTAAAAGAGAGTTTTTTGCGGCAGCAAGGTACACTATCTCCCCCATTTTTTGCCTAAAATAGGCATTCTTAGGCCTAAAATGGGCATTTTTAGGCCTAAAATGTGTGATTTTTTGGTCAGTGTTCTCAAAAGTCGCCAAAATACCCTTTTTATGAAGATTTTTTTCCAAAAAGGGGCGGAAAAATAGGTCAAATTTTCTACCTCAAAAAGCGACTTTTTCCTGAATTTGGGTCTTCCCCCCCCCCCCTTCCCCCTCGGGGGTACACTATCCCCCGCCGAAAAAAACGGGAGGTCCGCTGTCTCCCCCTCCGGACCAGGAACTACACTGGGGGACATGGGGAAGTGTGGTGTGCTTATGTGGTTTGTTAATCCCGGCCTTCAGACACGAAAGAGGGTTGCCTTCAGCTGTTTTAGGCCTTTTTTAAAAGGATTTGGTAACATGGGTTCGAGCCCTAAAAAATTTTTCGCCATTTTCACTCAAAAGAACACATTTTCTCGGAAAATAAATGACCGCATTTTTTCCGGGTAATTTATTTTCGAAAATTTTCGGGCTCCGGAAAAAAATGTTTTTTTCCTACAAAAACCGTTTATTTTCAGTTGTAGTTGGTCATTGGAAGACCCAAATTCAGGAAAAAGTCACTTTTTGAGGTCGAAAATTTGACCTATTTTTGCCCTTTTTTGGAAGTTTTTTTCCATAAATGGGGATTTGGCGACTTTTGATAAAGATGCCCAGTCTAGGCCTAAAAGTGCCTGCTTTAGGCAAAAGTTGAGGCGATTAGTGTACCTGGTGCGGCGGTTAGTGTACTAACTAGTGTACCATGGTTGCACCCACGCAGAACGAACGACACCACTGACCAAAATGTGGTTCCTGTGTCTTTTACAAAAAAACGAGGTATAAAAAGTAGTGTCCGCCCATTATATCCTATTCGGATGTTTCGTTTTCCAGATATTCAAGTTAACAACGAGAAAACGATCCCTTCGAAAAACTAATCGCGATTGCAGCCACTTCGAACAGATAG
>JASAMV010008872.1:0-11662 GCA_030248065.1 Rhynchonema sp. JSB1_4
GCTTAACCACATGAAATTTCATTTCATTCGAAAATGTAGCCGTTTAGGCTTTCATTAGTGTATACGTGGGTTCATACCGACAATATATTTTAATGTCACTTGGATTCCAGAGCAAAAAATCCATTTTCAATGGCGCAATGTGAATTGTCAAATGTGCATGCACTGTCCGTGATATGTCCGGAACTTGATTTTAGCATGTTTTGATCAAATGTTTCATAAATCAGCTCATTACTCATCAAGCAATTAAATGACTTCTATATAATTTCCATATCCCATGCTTAGATATGTTTACTCCACGTTTATTTTGGTCAACGTTCGCAATTGCCCTCCTGACCACATTGACGGTCCTTTTCACATTGATGGCGTTTTATCCACTGATGACATTCCTATGCTGATATGGGAATCATTTTTGTGTGCACTTGTGCGTGCCTCTGGCCGGACAAGGATATTTCTGTGCTTGTTGTTGTTTCGATTTTCTTTGACAGAGTGTTGCTTGAACCGCGCGTTTGTTGCTTTTGTGCTTGTAACACATCACAATTACTGGCTGTGTGTTTGCATATACGTATACAGTAATCTCCTGAGCGCATGTCACGTCTGGTGAAGTCAGGATCCGATATTTTATGTTTGCGCAGTTTTGCGCCGTGTTTTTTTTATTGTTTGCATGAAACGCGGGTTGAGCAAAAATTGCCACAACGCACATCATGATTGTTATACAACTCGCATGTTGTGGCATTTTTGATTGCGAGTGGTAATCTGGTTTTGCAAACCGTTGTATTGGTTCTGTATGTTCAAGTTCTGATTCCAATTCCTGTAATTCAGCGTCATCTGTGTTTGTGCCAATTTTTTGGCAAAGTATCAATAGCATAAACGCGTTGTCTAGTTTGCTGTGTGTGCCCGCGACCTCGGGCTCTTCCAAAACTGGGTGCGCCTCTGTGTGTTGTACCTCTGTAGTTTGATGTTGACAGGAAATTTGCGTTTCGTTGATTTTGATTCCAGATGTTTGATTGATAGTTGCGCAGACACGCATCAATAACGTTTTATCTCTCCGCATTGTGGTATGAAATGCTTATTTGAACCACACTGGTAACATGTATGCGAACATTGTTTGCACGGAAATTGTCTGCACGAAATCTGCTTGCATCTCTGGGACGAAATTAATCGCGTGTTTATTGTCGTGTGTTGTAGTGTCCACAACGACGGAAACGTGTGTGTATAGCGTATGCCACGAGCATTTGATTCAATTCCAAAAGGTCTGAGAAAACTTTTGTTTTTTGGTTTACCTCGGAAACTGTGTTTTTTTGAAATAACTAACTTTCGTGGGTGTACAGACACTGTTCGACTCAATTCGATTCGATTCCTTGCGTAGTTCCAATTTGAAAATTGTTTGTTTGTTTTCAAATTGTTTGAAAATTAAATTTTCCACGTCGTCTGTTTTGAGTGTGGCAGGTGCTATGACACTCAGTGTTCTGGTGTTTGGGGTTGCGCGGTCAGGTGGTGGTACCCCTGATGTGGTTTGTGCACAAGGTGCACCTCCTGTGGTTTACTGCTGGTTGGGAACGAGTGTTTACGGGTACAATTTGAGCTTTAAATAGACTCTCGATTAGTCCAGCAGGTGCAATAGTGTGATTCAATGATTGCGAAGTGATTCAAATTTGATTTGAGGCGTTAATCAACACAGAGGTGTGCGATCACCATTGTAACTTCGTTACAGCAAAGTTTGACAACGGGTTTCACATGTACCTTTTATTGGGGGGTCACTAACTCTACATAAACAGAATGACAACTAAAATACGCAAAGAGCTCTAATATACAATGTTAGGCGGAGTCTATGTAAGTACTTATTGGTTACGGGCTCACTGACTGACTAAAGTGCATGGTACATACATAATACACTATAGGTATACATACTAACGCACAGTGTGGACTACAGTAACCAAGTTACATGTCCCTTTTTACCCTACATTGTCATGATTACAGGCATGCTGAAGAGTCAGCGTCCGGAAGAGTGTTCAACTTCCAAGAAGAGCTGGTCAAATACTGCAAGATGGTGTGAAAATTCTGCGTCAAGACAAGTCATCCTCAAATCATCACCGAGAACTTCCAAGACATCAAGGATCGTCCATATCATGGTTAGTTCTGTTCCTTGTCTCTTCATTTTGCCGTTTTTTCACTTCATTATTAGCAGGACTCATCAAATGCCGCGTGCTGCCACCCCAACATCTACTACATCCCGTATTGCCCAATCGTATGGACAAGAAATTGCTTTTTTAATCTTTGTCGTGCATGTACCAACCTTCGTTTCAATGGTGAATGTTCACACACGCCTGAGGAACGTTCATTCTGGGGTGCATGGGCAAGCTGTGAACTGTACAAGGCCATGGACATGGGATATGAAGTTCTGGAACAAGGGGAGGTAAGTAAGACTTCATTTTTTTTCACGAACAAATCTTAATGCTTCAGACTTTCAGGTCTACCATTACTCTGAATGGGAACAGTATGATCCGGCAAAGGGCAACGGCGGCTTGTTCACGGAGTGGATCAACTGTTTTCTCAAAATCAAACAAGAAGCCTCAGGCTGGCCAGATTGGGTCAAGACGGATGAAGACAAACAGACTTACATCAAACAGTACAAGGACAGGGAAGGGATTTACCTGGACATTGACAAATTCGCGTACAATGGCGGTCTCAGGATGCAGGCAAAACTGATGTTGAATTCATTCTGGGGTTTGTTTGCTTATCAGTTTGTATATTAACCCTAACTCAAAACATAAGATGTTTCGGGAAAATTTGGACAGCGCTCGGACATGACAAAGACGGAATACCTCAAGGATTCAGCCAAGTACCTGAAACTGATGCTGGATGACACGGTTCAGGTGACCGGAATTCTAGAAGTGCATGACCAAATGATGGCTGTGACCTACCGTTCGCTAGAAGAGTTCGTCATTGAACTAGAGGTAACTTATTTAACTTTATTGTTCATTGAGCAAATCTAAACTAATTTCGTTTCAGAATGCAAATCCAAATTGTGCTGGGAGCTAGGCTGGTTACTTACGAAGTGGGATGTGCTTAAGAAGATCGGTTGGTTGTTTTGTGCTTTCATGGAACGAAACTAACACGCGTGTGACTAGTGCGTGCTTGGGCGTGGGAAAGTCAAAATGCTGCTGTTGTCTGCCCGCAAATTATGTACGCCGCGGACACTAGTGCAGCTACCCCTTTCGGAATGTACTGTATCTCCAAATACGGGACTTGAGTGTGCGAATGTACCTCTCAACAATTGCCATTGACACGGGACGTACTGTACTGTGTTGAATATGACGCTTCGACACGAAAGGCTCTCTAAAACTCTAAGCTCTGTCTGTTGTCAGAACAAGGTTTCGTCTGTTTCTGAATATGTGATCAAAGCCTCTGCGACTTCTTCTGGCTTATTTGCTAGGCCACGTGCAAAAACAAACCGACTTAGAAATCAATGAATATAAATATAAATAACACTATGTTTGTCTTTAGCTGGTGTAACGCATGTCGCTTGCATTGTGCATCTAATCAGCTGTTAGTTATTGCGTTTGAATTTGTGAGTAGCGGCTTATGACGTGTATAGTCTCTTGTTTTGACAAAAATTTCCGCATTGTTCCAAATAACTTTTATTTTTCTCCTCTTGCATTAGAAAAAAGAATCAACAAGCAAAAAACTAGGGCTAGACAAACTGTAAACACGTCTTCAGCTGATCCTCCATTTACTTACTCTCCAAGGACTCCACCGCACTGGGGGCTTCCTTTGCCGAAAAATTCTGGGTTTAGGCACTTTTCAGAAGAAACTGGAGTTTTTATAGCTACGACTGTGCAGCGGTGACTGCATGGGTTTGAAAGATGGCCGGGAGATTGTTGAGCAGGAGTTTGAGAATTACGTGCTGCGACAATTGGTCTCTATACTGGAGATGCAACAGGCTCAGTTGAACGATTCAGTAAATCCTTGTTTGTTATTAAAGTTCTAGGAGCATTGTTTTCAATCATAGCAGTTCCAAATTCACGCCAACCAGTTGGGCTATCACTGTTTAGTTTTCCAGGTTTCACAAACGTGTGAATAAGATCAATGACATTAGAAACGGAATTTTCTCTCCTTTATAAATAATTTCATTCAGGTCATTCCACTTTAGATGTGGATTACGATTAGCAAAATCTGGGAGAGTCTTGGCCTTGCTGTTCAGTTCATTGTGTAGGTTCAAAGTTATGTCACTTTTAAGCTGGGAGTACTCATCTTCAGTTGGCGTCAGCTGCATGGAAGGACGCACTTCATTGTTGCGAAGTTTTGTGTACTGCCTTAGCACTTGTTGATACCGCACTGCCTTTTCCTCAGGGACCAGTTTCCTGTCTTCCAAGATCTGTTTGAGTTGTTCATCAAGGCGACCAAGCTCCACAATAGGTGTATCAGAAGTCAGCTGTCGTTCCTGGCGCTGCCGTTGAATCAGACGGTCAATCAAGTTTGAGGGCACTAGGGCCATTTTGCGGACGTGATCCATAATTACTTAATCAAAGCATTAAGCAGTGCTATGACAGGACCAAGAATATACGGAAGAAACCCGCCTCTCTGTGACACTATTTCCTTCTTGGCGTTAAGTGGAACTTTCCTGTCAGCAAGTTTGCGTAAAGTCCCTTGATGCCGTTTCAACTTTGATTTGGCTGTGTTGTTCAATGTTACGGTGCCAAGCAAGACGTTCTTGATTACTTCACAAAGTGCTAATAGCAAATCCTTGTCACCTTTTGAAAAAATAGCTTTCCGAATATGAGGCTTGGCTTTACTTAGCACCACAAGTGTTGTTGTGTGTCTTTGAGAGACGAACAGCACCAAATTCCAATACACAGAATATATTGCCGAATTTTCGACACTCAATAGTGTCCTCGTCAGGGCTAAAATCAACAAAAAGAGAGATAGGAACCGGTTGTCACAAGACATCATTTCAGAAAACGCAAACAAGGTGCAAAACAGTCAGATAAACAAGTGGCATTTTGATACAGATATTGGCTATTGTTGGGTTTCAGTGAGAAAAATAAAAGTTATGTTGGAACAAGTGCGGAAATTTTTGTCAAAACAAGAGACTTATACACGTCATAAGCCGCTACGTCACAAATTCAAACGCAATGTAACTAGAACAGCTGGATTAGATGCACAATGGCAAGCGGACATGGCTGATTTACACCAGCTAAAGACAAACATAGTGGTTATGTGTATATTGTTATATTCATTGATGTTCTAAGTCGGTTTGTTTTTGCACGTGGCCTAAGCAAATAAGCCAGAAGAAGTCGCAGAGGCTTTGGATCACATAATTCAAGAAACAGGACGGAAACCTTGGGTTCTGACAACAGACAGAGGCTTAGAGTTTGTAGGAGAGCCATTTCAAGAGTGTCCGAAGCGTCATTATATTCAACACAAGTACAGTACGTCGCCGGATGTCAAGTGCGCAATTGTTGAGAGGTACATTCGCACACTCAAGTCCCGTATTTGGAGATACAGTACATTTCCAGGAAAGGGGTAGCTGCACTAGTGTCACGCGGGCGTACGATTAATTTGCGGGCAGTACTTAACAGGCAGCATTTTGTGACTTTCCCACGCCCAAGCACGCACTAGGTCACACGCGTGTGATTTAAGTATTCGTTCGCAAAGTGAAAGGTCACAAAACAACCAACCGAGTCTGTGTTCATGTAAAGAACACGATCACCAAGCGGTTCCAGGTACGAGTAGAGTTTCAACCGAGCCTGAGCTGTCACCCAAGCAGCAATTGTGGGATTTGCATTCTGAAACGAAATTAGTTTAGATTTGCTCAATGAACAATAAAGTTAAATAAGTTACCTCTAGTTCAATGACGAACTCTTCTAGCGAACGGTAGGTCACAGCCATCATTTGGTCATGTACTTCTAGAATTCCGGTCACCTGAACCGTGTCATCCAGCATCAGTTTCAGGTACTTGGCTGAATCCTTGAAGTATTCCGTCTTTGTCATGTCCGAGCGCTGTCCAAATTTTCCTGAAACATCTTATGTTTTGAGTTGGGCTTAATATACAAACTGATAAGCAAACAAACCCCAGAATGAATTCAACATCAGTTTTGCCAGCATCCTGAGACCGCCATTGTACGCGATTTTGTCAATGTCCAGGTCAATCCCTTCCCTGTCCTTGTACTGTTTGATGTAAGTCTGTTTGTCTTCATCCGTCTTGACCCAATCTGGCCAGCCTGAGGCTTCTTGTTTGATTTTGAGAAAACAGTTGATGTACTCCGTGAACAAGCCGCCGTTGCCCTTTGCCGGATCATACTGTTCCCATTCAGGGTAATGGTAGACCTGAAAGTCTGAAGCATTAAGATTTGTTCGTGAAAAAATGAAGTCTTACTTACCTCCCCAAGTTCCAGAACTTCATATCCCATGTCCATGGCCTTGTACAGTTCACAGCTTGCCCATGCACCCCAGAATGAACGTTCCTCAGGCGTGTGTGAACATTCACCATTGAAACGAAGGTTGGCACATGCGCGACAAAGATGGAAAAGCAATTTCTTGTCCATGCGATTGGGCAAAACGTGATGTAGTAGATGTTGGGGTGGCAGCACGCGGCATTTGATGAGTCCTGCAAATAATGAAGTGAAAAAACGTCAAAATGAAGAGAAAGGGATCAGAACTAACCATGATATGGACGATCCTTGATGTCTTGGAAGTTCTCGGTGATGATTTGAGGATGACTTGTCTTGACGCAGAATTTTCACACCATCTTGCAGTATTTGACCAGCTCTTCTTGGAAGTTGAACACTCTTCCGGACGCTGACTCTTCAGCATGCCTGTAATCATGACAATGTAGGGTAAAAAGGGACATGTAACTTGGTTACTGTAGTCCACACTGTGCGTTAGTATGTATACCTATATTGTATTATGTATGTACCATGCACTTTAGTCAGTCAGTGAGCCCGTAACCAATAAGTACTTACATAGACTCCGCCTAACATTGTATATTAGAGCTCTTTGCGTATTTTAGTTGTCATTCTGTTTATGTAGAGTTAGTGACCCCCCAATAAAAGGTACATGTGAATAACGTTGTCAAACTTTGCTGTAACGAAGTTACAATGGTGATCGCACACCTCTGTGTTGATTAACGCCTCAAATCAAATTTGAATCACTTCGCAATCATTGAATCACACTATGGCACCTGCTGGACCAATCGAGAGTTTATTTAAAGCTCAAATTGTACCCGTAAACACTCGTTCCCAAACAGCAGTAAACCACAGGAGGTGCACCTTGTGCACAAACCACATCAGGGGTACCACCACCTGACCGCGCAACCCCAAACACCAGAACACTGAGTGTCATAGCACCTGCCACACTCAAAACAGACGACGTGGAAAATTTAATTTTCAAACAATTTGAAAACAAACAAACAATTTTCAAATTGGAACTACGCAAGGAATCGAATCGAATTGAGTCGAACAGTGTCTGTACACCACGAAAGTTAGTTATAACAAAAAAACACAGCTTCCGAGGTAAACCAAAAAAACAAAAGTTTTCTCAGACCTTTTGGAATTGAATCAAATGCTCGTGGCATACGCTATACACACACGTTTCCGTCGTTGTGGACACTACAACACACGACAATAAACACGCGATTAATTTCGTCCCAGAGATGCAAGCAGATTTCGTGCAGACAATTTCCGTGCAAACAATGTTCGCATACATGTTACCAGTGTGGTTCAAATCAGCATTTCATATCACAATGCGGAGAGATAAAACGTTATTGATGCGTGTCTGCGCAACTATCAATCAAACAACTGGAATCAAAATCAACGAAACGCAAATTTCCTGTCAACATCAAACTACAGAGGTACAACACACAGAGGCGCACCCAGTTTTGGAAGAGCCCGAGGTCGCGGGCACACACAGCAAACTAGACAACGCGTTTATGCTATTGATACTTTGCCAAAAAAATTGGCACAAACACAGATGACGCTGAATTACAGGAATTGGAATCAGAACTTGAACATACAGAACCAATACAACGGTCTGCAAAACCAGATTACCACTCGCAATCAAAAATGCCACAACATGCGAGTTGTATAACAATCATGATGTGCGTTTTGGCAATTTTTGCTCGACCCGCGTTTCATGCAAACAATAAAAAAACACAACCAAGGTTTGCAAACGAAACCCGTACACGGCGCAAAACTGCGCAAACATAAAATACCGGATCCTGACTTCACCAGACGTGACATGCGCTCAGGAGATTACGGTATATATGCAAACACACAGCCAGTAATTGTGATGTGTTACAAGCACAAAAGCAACAAACGCGCGGTTCAAGCAACACTCTGTCAAGAAAATCGAAACAACAACAAGCACGGAAATATCCTTGTTCGGCCAGAGGCACGCACAAGTGCATACAAAAATGATTCCCATATCAGCATAGGAATGTCATCAGTGGATAAAACGCCATCAATGTGAAAAGGACCTTTAATGTGGTCAGGAGGGCAACTGCGAACGTTGACCAAAATAAACGTGGAGTAAACATATCTAAGCATGGGATATGGAAATTATATAGAAGTCATTTAATTGCTTGATGAGTAATCAGCTGATTTATGAAACATTTGATCAAAACATGCTAAAATCAAGTTCCGGACATATCACGGACAGTGCATGCACATTTGACAATTCACATTGCGCCATTGAAAATGGATTTTTTGCTCTGGAATCCAAGTGACATTAAAATATATTGTCGGTATGAACCCACGTATACACTAATGAAAGCCTAAACGGCTACATTTTCGAATGAAATGAAATTTCATGTGGTTAAGCCCCTCCATGTTGCATTGAAATTTATCGGGATGTCACGAAGAAAAGGTGTACAAAACCTAGAATTTAATTTGGCGCTACTTGTTGAAATCCGAAAATGAAATTTTTACAAAACAATTGATCAAAAAACAAAACATCGATTGTTTATTCCCAGATCTGGAAGAATCAGTGAAGCAGCAGTGATTTATTTCTATGGACCAGCGGAATCCGGTACCATATGACCTTTCGGAACAAATCTCACTGCAAAGTGCAGGAAGCAAAAAAATCTGTCGACAGTTCCAAACACAGAAGGTTTTTGAGTCTCGCGCGCACGGCCTATGCAGAAGCTTGTTTCAAATATATGGCCATACTCAAGATCCTACAAACATAGCTTGCTGTTAAGCCAACCACTATTGTGAGACAAATGTCAAACAACCAAACAACCCATATCTCGTCACTAAAACTCACGGTCAAGCAATTGTTGTGCATAACTGTGAAGAAGTCACATCATTTAGTTTTGTACCACAAAACTATAAACAGTGCAACGAGTGACAGGTTATTTGGACACAAACACAATGGAACTCAAAAACAAAGGACGTCCAACCTACGCTATATAGCAAACTGACAGAAAGCGTGATCACGTCAGGTGGCATAGATTCATATTATGTTATGACCACCACTAAACAACATTAAAACCTGCACAATTGGACATGCCCGAAATTGCAACGAATCAGAAAACACAGAGCGCAATGTTTTCAGCACTGCTATTGCAGCTTGCTGTGGTCAACGAATCAGTATTGAACAGATGGCAAGAAACAAAGTACCAAACAGGGGAACAGATGACCACGTCACCTGATGCAGCAACCAAATTTGTGGAAGCCATTGGGTTTGACGTAACCAAAGAACCAGAAAACGCAATTAGAACCATTTTATGATAATGCAGCACGTCAAATTTTGTTCGATATTTTTGACGAAAATGGAAGGCGTTGCTCAATAATAAACCAAAAAACTCGAAAAGATGTCTCCAAGCACATACCGACAGTCTCACGCAGATATGCAATGTGTGACCATTGCGGCGAAGATTAGAATGTTGTTGGATCATTAACCACCACAATCAAAATCGGACAAAAGAAACTCCTTCATAAATTCAATGTCGTCCATGATCTCGACGTAAATTGTGAAATTGAATTGGATTTAATCACTTATTTCAGCCCAGTGTACATTGACGCAGCAGCTGGGTTGCTTCAAAACAACCATCGGTGCACTCCCGAAGGCAACACAACCACAAGCAAAGCAAGTGTGCCATTTGGGAGACACGGATCGTCGAATCACAGCATAATCAGTAGTTTAAAAATGTCGTGATCCGATCTGAAAGCATGAAGAGTATTGTGTGTTATTCAGAAAAAAAGATAAAAATATATGGCAGTTTTTATACCATAAACACGAAAAATTATCAAGGCTAGACATAACTGCGTACGGCGCATTATACCCAAATGAAACAGGAAACACAACGTACCTATATGGGTAGAAGATCCGACTAAACACCCAATAACAATATTCAAACACACACGAATGGGAGAAATTCACACAATAAATGTGAATGAAGAAACAAAAACACCGAACGCACAAGTCACTTCAAGTGAACGAGTTTTGTGCGCTGGCTTACCAACAAATGAGACTCAATCAAAGCCAGATAGGCATGCAAAACTGGACCGTATCACTGATCTATGAAACGGCTAAAAATGGAACAAATAGACTTGTCAGCCGACCAAAAAGGCAAGTTAAAACAACTAATTACTTAGTATAATGATATCTTTAACCACGGAGATCCACAACAAGTGTCAGTTACAGACAAACAGCGCGAAATAAACACAAAGGGTGCAAAACCAGTCAAAATACCACCATACAGTCTCTCGCATGCTGAGCAAACTATAATGGAAAGCAAAATCAAACAATTATTGGAAAAGATGTTATAGAACCAAGCAAAACCAACCATGCAAGTGGAACAGCCCAATTTTTGTTATCCTGAAAAGGTACACCAAAACAGACGGAACACAGGACTTAAACGATCCAAAACATTGGAGGCTGTTGACAGATATGCGTCACTGCAATCGTGTCACTGAATCAATTGATTATCCACTACCCAACATGATATCAATTTTGGAAAAACTAGGTACTGGAGCTACATATTTGTCATCCGCAGACCTATCTGATGGCTATTATCACGTGAATGTAGCACCATCCAGTCGCCCAAAATTAGCGTTCACGGTGGGAAATCAAAAGTACCAGTACAAAAGGATGCCTCAGGGAGCGTCCTCAGCTGTAGCTGTATTTTCACAGCTCATGGCCAACGTCACGGCTAATCTCGAACACGTAGCCTACTATCTAGACGATATAATCATTTTTCATGACCAGATTGATGGGCATTTGGATGCCATGAAACAACTTTTCGAACGCTTACGCGAAGCTAAACTCAAGCTGAAGCCGGAGAAAACACAATTGTTGAGAAAAGAAGGCCTCACGATATTGGGGCACACCGTGGATAAAAATGACATCAGGCTCGATGAATCAAAAGTCAGTACTATGAAAAATATGCCTGATCCAAAATCACCCAAACAATTATCAATGATATTGGGAAGATATAATTGGTTCAGAAGACTGATACCAAACTATGCTGAATTGACAGCAATGCTCTATCAGCTAACACACAAAAACAATGCCAAAAACTTCAAATGGGAACCAAAACACAAACAACAACTGGAGAAATTGAAGGATTTACTGTGTAATCACATAACACTCAAGTTCCCGGATTACGGTATTGATGCACCCCCATTCTCGATTCACTGCGACGGCAGCAAACAAGCAATCG
>JASAMV010008877.1:0-15846 GCA_030248065.1 Rhynchonema sp. JSB1_4
GCTACCTCTGTAAAGTCAGACATGAACTGAAAAGCAGCGAGTAGGACGGAGCGGTGTTATTTTTGAGACACCCTCTATGTGCAGTGAGTTGCCAGCCTAGAAATATGTAGATGCTGTCAGACCTCGCCTCATTGGTGTTTATAGCTGGCCTGAAACCGACTTTAAACGACAGCTATCACGGAGGTGGAACTGACCTAAGCAAGAAAAACAGCATCTACCTAACCGGTATTTTCATATAATAACCAGAATCCAAAGCTAAGATTTGTTGCCGAAATGCACAGAAACGCACCTCAATCACCATAGTCGTTTGCTGCTTGTCCCCAATTTTCTTGATGTCAATCGATACATGTTTCGCGCAAACGTCAGTGTCCACCGCGTTGTCTGAAAAGGTGCGAAAGAAAATCATTTCAAGTTTTCGGATCTCAACGTGCGAAACTTTGTGAACGACACGTCATGCCAGCCAATCAAATGAATGGCGAATGAAGGTGCACAAGCTCACCTCCACCAGTGCATCGAATTGGCAAACTGACGCAAAGGTTGAAAGAAAACTAATTTTTATTGCAATCAGCAAGTTCAGCGCGTAGCCATGACTACCCCCTGACATCATGCATGATCTGTGACATTAACCGTAAGATCACGAAAGCCAAAATTAATTGTCAAGTTCTCATTGGAAACCAATTCAACGTTCAAAACAGGCAGCACAAAGGGTTACACAATACACACGGAATTGAACAAGTGCTCACTCAAAAGGCGAATCACCAACCGACAAGCTCAGCGATGGCGCCAAACGGAAATTGGGCGTGAATCAGTGCATTGGCTTCGAGATAGTGGGGGGATATGGCCGGTTTTAGTAGTTTGGTGCTCGTCGACTTGTCCACCGTTTTCGACGATGACGCTTTAGCGGCGGACATTGTTGTTGTTGTTTGATTTGGTATGCGGAACTTTTCAATGATGTTAAAATGAGCCTGAAACCACCCCAAAATTTAGACTGATTAGAGGACCTCAGTTTGGCAGGTAACTTGTGGATGAGTTTGGGATTAACGAATACCCCTTTCCGACCGTCAAAAGAAAAACAAGTTGCAAACTTTTATAATATCTTTTATACAAACAACCTCTCACCCGCGACACGGAAGACCCAAAAAAAACAGAGCAACAAATGAGTCAAGAACCAAAAAATGGAGGTTCTTTCCAACATGGTAAGAAACTTTAAAAATATATACACTATGTTGACATACCGAGATACTGCACAACACACAGTACGTACAATCGCATTTTCGAGAAAACCTCTAGACAAAAGTTTCTCTCTGGTTGCAGGAATCGTAAACCTGAGACGGATAAAAAAAGCTAGCATTAATAAACACGGTATGCCAGACACGAAATAAAATATGGAATATATAGTCCAAAATAACGATTGAAGTAGCGTTTTTTGGTATGAATGTTCATCAAAAAGTAAATGATATCACAAGATAACAAGCTACTCGAGTTCGACTAGAATCGCTCCGTCGTCCACCGTGTCACCGGCTTTGCAATTCACTGCTTTCACCTGAAAATCGTACTGTGTAAATCTGGATATAAATAATCAAAATGGAGTAAAAAGTATGATGCGGATATAATGCCGATGATCTGGGGCACCATCCGTCTGTAAAGGAGCCAGGTCGAAAGAGACAGCAAAATGTTGCGACTGAGAGACAACCCGCACAGTGATACAAAAGTGACGATCTGATGTCGTTGAGCGGTCTTAAATTAAATCCGGGAACCGAAAATAGTTCTGGAAAACGCATTATTTTGCATGTAAATTATTACGTTTTCCTCTTGCACGCAAATTACTTCCGAATTTAACCTAAGTTCGCCCGTTAGTTTTGAATTTTGTTCCTGGAAACCAAAATTCGAGCATTTGTAATTTTCTGGTGCTAAAGGTCGACCAATCATGAAACATAAGCCATCAACTGGCATTAAACTGAGGCAGGGTGCCAAGTGCCTAATGTTTTGCGACCACGTACTGCGAAACTTCCAAAAAAAACGAATATTTTGGTCCCCATCTAGTCTTTGAATTGTCTAACGCACTTCAAGAAAGCGAACACTCTTCGTAGTGACACAAATCCCGGTATCCGTTCATGTCACCATGAAAAGACAAACTGCCTAAGTTACCTTGGCAGTTTTGGCAGCAGTGAGACTGTTCTGCATTTTCATTGCTTCGATCACGCACACCTCTTGGTGTTCGGCAACCTGCAAACAAATGACAGAATGGACAAAACGTTCTAAATGTTTTTATGAATCTTTAAGTGGATTGTGCACAAGAAATTTTTATAGTAAGCTCTCATTTGGCTCATTGGAGAAATTCCTGGTTTAAATCCTGATATTCTTCAACAGCTAAAGGCTTTGCTTTAATGCGGCGTAATTTTAGTTTCTGAATGCATGTCGTCTGTATCTGTCTGTCCGTCATTTCGTCCACCATCTTACTCTTTCCTGTCCTGGTTTTGTGTTTATTTTTCATTCCCGCAACTTTCACACCCTGTCTCGTATTTATTTTCATGTCCGTAAATTACACACCCGGTCTTGTAAGTATGCTTCTTGCTCTTAACCTTCTATTATGTATTATTAGGTTGGTGTGCACGCAATAAAACAAACATTCCTAATTTTGAAATGTAAAAAAACACTCGTTCGTTATTATCTATCAAACGCAGCTCACCACATTATTATTATTATTCTGCTGGCAACTCGGAAGTTATCCATAAAGTGTGGTCAAATGACCCGAACGGCCTGCACTAACAATATCAACCGCTCAAAGCTAAGCTCAAATGATGTCACATATCACTAGGATATCACAGATCACCGAAACTAAGCCTTTGTTTGAGTGGCTTCACTGTTTCCGTTCCCAGAAAGTGACGATCACATTTGAGTGTCCAAAGCGGACGTGCGCTCCTTCCACGGGATAGTGGTTAGGCGATCATCGGTGCGCGGGGTTGGGTTGAAACGTGCAGTAACCCTTCTTTCTTCACTTTTTCTTCCGTGTTCGTTTAGCTATTGTCTTCGTTGTTGAGCCATCGATTTTGTACCAATTTACAGTCATCCATGGGAATAGTGATTTAATTAAATTGGTCAAAATGAGTGTGAAAGTTGCTGTTGTTTTGGAAATTGTTTGGTCAAATCCGGGTCAGTTTGGTGATGATGGCTAATATGCTTGGAAGGTCAAAAATTCAAAAGCTCCGCGTCAGTGCAAAACCAGATCAGGTCTGTTTTTACGTTTCTTATGTCAGCTCACCACATCTCCCACATTGACATTGACTGATTTGATGAGGCCAGGCATGGGCGCAATGATCACGGCACTCAGATCCAATGCTTTCTTCTTTGGCATATATTTATAGTATTCGATCGCTTTCTTGCCGTATGCGGTCAATGAGAACTGGAACGTCAATATATTACGTGAAATAGATCGAAAAATTCGGAGGCTACCCATCTAAACTACCGTAATTTTTGGCTACCGAACCAACTTTCAGAGCGATATACATCCCCATGTGAACCTAAAAAACTGCCTCAGTTAAATCGCTCCTTGGAATCGGCCACGGCCGATCGTTGCTGTGAAAGCTTGGCTTCGGTAGCTCAATGATTACGGTAGTTTAGAGGGGGTGGCCGCGAGCCTACCCAAAATTCGCAATGACCAAAAACAAACCGGATTTCCTTTGTACACCAGCGTCATTTTGCTTGCGCCCGTTTTGAAGACCTGAAACCATAGAGGCACATTATTTCCGAACTGAAAACATTGCAAACAAAAGTAGATACTATGTAGCCCCCCGTTCAGAATAGTTTGTATTATTTTTTCAACTTTTGCCGCGTTGTTGGCGCTGGAGACGGGGGGAGCCGGTCCCCTTGATAATATCATTTCATTTACTACTTTCTTGCGGCGTTGATCAATAAGCTGTTGGGGAAGCGATCGTCTGGGCGGATGATCGTCTAACCTTGAAAGATAAACAGTGACACGGCAGCAGCCCGATATTTTCCAGCAATATTTATCTGAAAAAGCCCTCCTTCGATCTTACATGCACTGTTGGTCGCACAATAACTGAACAAAAATTCCGCCAAATCAAGTTCAGTCACTGTTCTTGTCAGTCCAGGAGAAAATTTAGCCCAACTTTCATACGTACGATGATCGTGCGACGAATAGCCAACAAATACCTGTGTAACGAACGGCGTCTTCTGTTTGTATTGGTCCTTGATTTCAAAGTTGAGCACATTGGCGGCTAGATTGAACACTCCAGTGACAGTCACCGGCGGTTGGTCGTCGATGACGACTTCGGTTTTGTATTTCTTCAGGAATCGAACGCGCACCTGGTGTTCCTGGTCGCAGCACTGCAATTCGGGTGATGTTTCATTGTGACAACAGTCTCTCGCTTGGTTCTGTCTGAAAGGTCTTCCACCAAGGTTAGCAGGCAGCTCATTATCGCTATCATTCCTTCATTTATCGAGAATGCTATCCATTTCTTTTTCGCCTTGGCGGGCAAAACACATTTTTAGTAGATAAACCCTAAGTTTTATCCACCGAAGAGATAAAACCTTGGCCAACAGACCTGCACGTGGTATTCAAACTTCCTGTCGTAATACGGATCGTGCGTTGTGCTGCCGACATGTGCCTGGCTGCTCAAATGCTGGAAAGTCTCAGCCCGCGCGTTCTTGTGTGCTTGTAGACTTGCTGCCACGCTGACAAGGTTGTGTTGCTCGGTGGCGGTCAGTGTTGAGCCTGTGACATGGACCTGATCGGTAGGGACAGAGGTTGAACCGAACATTTATGATGACCAGCTGTTGTGTGAAAAGCTGTGAAACAATAGCTTATTCAGTCACACGGACTACTATACTCGTCAAATGCTCAGCAGCTGGAGAAGACGGTAATAAGTGTTTTACTAACGATATAGTTGCAACTTTTCCGGAAAAATGTTTGTACTGAAAAAACCTCGAAAAAACGTTTTTTTCCGATATTTTTCCAGGCCAAAAGTTGGTCGCCTGTTCAAATAGGGGTACATTTGGGCAAAATTGCTTCGTGAGAAAAAGACGCTACACAAGTCGACCAAAACACACGAAAAATGGTGTTTTTGCAAGATTTGTGAAACTGGCCCTGCAACTTTCCAAGTTTTTCTTGGAAAATTTGGAATATTTTCGGGAAATTTCTAACATTTTTCCAGTACTCGTTATTTTGGCGTCTGAAAAAAACGGCTTTTTCGTTTTTTCCATGAAAAAAATGTTTTTTTCCGCCTGCAACTGTACTAACGAATGAAAACGAAGCGACGTTAGTTCCTGAACCAATACAACTGGGCACCATTGGCAACAAAACGGCTACCAAAGCAAAACCAAACAAAATACATGCAGTATGTACCCTGAAATCCATCCGGATAGGTCTCGTAGAGATAATTGGTTGTGATGTCACCCTTTCTGTACTTGCTCTCAGCGACAATGTCCCTCAACATGGGTATATTGTGTGTGACACCCCTGATCACATACGAATCGAGGGCGGCCTCCATGAGGTCATTCGTTTGCTGGCGGTCCGAAGCGTAAGTGACGAGCTGTGTGGTTGAAAGGATTTGGTTGCGGTTGTTGTAATGTGATAATGATCACAAGTCTGGTCCGGTCTGAAAACTTTCAGCAGTTATCAAAACTGAGTAGTGGTTGCACAAACCAGATACGCGATAGTTTGATGTGACGTTTGCTGTTCAGTTCAAGCATTGAATAACACCGAATGAAACAAAAAGGGTCGACACTCGGCAGGGAGTTAACTATACCACAAACAATGGCCCAGATGACCGAAGTACCAAGCAGCTATTCCCCTCATAAATTTGTCTCTGTGGCGGAACGAAAAACTACCAATGGAACGCTAGAGTCCTTTCAGTTCCCAGCCCTGGTCGTTCCGCAAGCAAGCCTGATGGTGTTTCAGACCTCCTTCATACATTATAGCACCAATACTGAACAACAATGGACAAGTTGGGCGATCCAGAGTTGTGAAAACGTGGTGCAACCTTCAAAATTGCGATGAAAATTAACCAAGAAAGACCTACATAAATCGTGTAAGTAACAGAGCACATCAAGGCTGACCTTGCAGATGAGGGGATCATAGTAGATGCTGATCTCTGACCCTTCTCTGATGCCACTGTCACAGCGCACGCCAGGCAGATGCGTCGGTTCGACGTACTTCGACAAACGACCGACCGACGGCAGACCGAAGTCTTTGTGCGGGTCCTTGAATATACATAAAAGGTATGTGTAGCAGTGTTATTATTTATTTCTTATAAATGTGAGTAAGATCTATACTAATAGAGTAGTCTAAAGCTGCATATACAGTTTCGGACCCTCTCACGAGATTATATATGTCACAATGCATCCGGGTCCTCATCAGTCAATGAGATGCATTGCTAGAAACAAAACATTATGGACCAAACCAACTTGACTGAACACTGCTGCAATTTCTATGGTGCTTATGATTGATTTCCGTTGAAACAAGAAATAAGACATTAAAAGTAACAACACAAGGCCAAATTGCGCATAAAAGCGGATTTGCAAGAAAACTTAATATGATCTACCGCCACCCCTTTAAATAACACTGAATTCAACAAAATCCATGACAAACAGAACATTTTCAGCAAGTCCTCAAGCCGCCACCGCCAATGCAAAAGGAACGAGTCAAAAAAGTTGAGCGCAAACACAATTTCATCCTAACTCAAGTTATCAAAAAAAAACGCACCTCAGCATATACCCTGCACTCCAACGCCCAGCCCTGTATGCCGATATCGGACTGTTTCAGATTCAGCTTGTGTCCGTACGCGACCCGAATCATTTGTTGCACAATGTCAACGCCGGTGATAGCCTCAGTGATTGGATGCTCGACCTGCAATGGATCATAACATTGACGCTTTTTTTGGGTGTACGCTTGTCAGTAATTGAGCCAGGGCCCATATTCAGTTGTAGCAATCAGGTGCCAGGAAGACGTTTTGGCACCTAAATAAAGACCAACACCACTATAAAGGCATAAATTTTAGGTGCCAAGCCACGGGCACCTAAACTCAATAAATCTTGGTGCCAGATTCCGATTTTTAGGTGCCACGGCACGCACCCAGTGAAACAGCACTGGCAGCAATCCGATTCCATGACTTTTATCAACTAGTCGACATTCGTGTCAGTCTGTTCAAATACACAACTCGACCCCCAACAATTGAAATACGATTGCAAATCCAAATCCACACAATGACACAGCAAACGCAAATAATAACCAACCTGCAATCTGGTGTTCATCTCCAGAAAATAGAAGTTCTTCTTCGAATCCACTAGAAACTCTACCGTGCCCGCCGAGTCATAGCCTGGAGATCATTTGGCAACAAAATGTGTTTGTCCAAAACACTGATTAAAACAAGAGTAGTACAGTTTGCGATCAGGACAAACGCAGCCAAGCAGCATGCCTGGCTGAGTCAGTGAAAGGGGAGCAAGCATGCAGCGATGTCCTAGCCAAACGACCAAATGACGAACTGAACGCAAGGCGGTCCAGTGGGCCCATCTCAACCACTGTCGGGCAGATGGACTGGCCAGCAGTGGTGTCGTTGAGAAATCGAAATTTTCCCATACCCAGCCCAATTTTCGGGAAATGTCCCATACATACCCCCCAAAAATCAAAAATTTCCCTGATCAGGGGTTGTCCAAAAACTCAAAAATTTCCCATACCCGAGGGTGGGGTTTTTGAAATGACCCCAAGAATCTTTTAAAAGTGCCAAAAATCGGTATAAAAAGTGCTTAAAACAGTGTTTTCTTGCGGGAGCAAGCGATTTTTTACATCTCTGGACGAAAAATGGTCAATTTTGGTACTTCTCGGGGTCAAAAAGTCATTTCTTAGGGGTGCTTGTTCCAAAAGTGAAAAATTTCCCATACATCCGGCCGATTTCCCATACCCCATACCAGGGGGTAACCCCCTCAACCCCTCCCTGACGACACCACTGCTGGCCAGACGGAACCGGATAATCCCGCAACCAAGTTGAGACAACGCACATACCAACAGCAGACGCGAGCGCGCACGCCTGTTCGCCCATCGCACGTCTGGTGTCGGGGTCGATGAACGGACTGGGTGCTTCTTCGACAACCTGCACAAACCATTGATATGTATATAATATTCATCACTAACGAAAACGATAACCATTTGAGCAGCTGAAAACCACCTTCTGATTCCTGCGTTGTATGCTGCATTCGCGTTCGTTCAGCCATAAAGCATTGCCGTGTTTGTCACAGAGAACCTGGCAATTAGAGAATCACGCAAATAATAGACATAAACAGTATCATTATGCTGGGTTGACATGGAATGTAACGGAGAAAGATAGAAACATTCCACGCAAAAAGCATGTTTTGAACCGCAAAACAGCAAAAATATGGAATTTAAACAAAATCGACATAATACGCCCTGCAGCGCAAGTGCAACCAACCTGAATTTCAATATGTCTGGGATTGTCAATATACTTCTCCACCAGTATACGATCGTCACCAAACGCGCTCGCGGCCTCTTCCTGTGACAATCGGAATCCTTTTCGAGCTTCCTCATCATTCCAAGCGATTCGCATGCCTAAAGAATATTGCACAAAATTTTGGATGGAAAGATGAAATTAGTTTTAAAAAAAAAAGAAAGAAACTAGATCCCCATAAGGTGAATAACATCTGGATTTATTGAGCAACACATCTTTGAGACGGGCATGACAACAAAGATGAAACTCGCCCAAATCTAATTTCGTAGATTTCAATGATTCATTGTGTTTTTTAAACACAGAAACTTGCAACTGATCACTTCGCTGGCGTACTTTTCTCACAGTAAAAAGGAAAATTGTAAAATTGCGAATTTTCTCTAAAAGTTGTGGATATTGTAAGAATATTATGTTTCGTGTGCATTCTTTACGTCATAATGTTTTGACTGAGCTTTGTCCTCTTAAAATAACCGATTTTCATGTAACCAGGCAGTCTGGCCGAACCCTGGCGCACCCGCGTGTTTTTATGCTATGTAATGTAACAGTTCGTATTTTTATATGCCCAGCTTGCGGTTGATGTGTGGCTATAAATACGTACCCCTTGTGTTCACTCGCGCCTTCGTTTAAGAGAGTAAGGAACAAAATAGGTACAACATACTGTAGCACCTGCATAAACACAGTAACAAACAGTACATGCCATAGTAATCTAGTGCAAAAGTTCCCTTAAAAGGATAAATAACGAATGACACACCTTTTCCACCCCCACCAGCCGATGCCTTGATCATAACAGGATAGCCGATATCGTTGGCAACTTGCAAACAATGTTCGATGTCCTGAATGCAAAATTGTTTCCATCACCGCGTGGTAGTTGAGACAATCTTGTGCGTGGCTGTTGTGAAAACGCAAAAGCAGCAAAAAGGGCACAACAAACCAAACGGAAAAGAAAGTGCATGAAATGAGCATTGTGAAAACTCTGGCGCCAGCACGGATCGCCGCCCATGTACCCAAAAACGCAGAAAATTATTATGAAACAAACAAATTCCATGTACATTCGAAAGCAGTTTCCATTGACAAAATCCCTAACATCTAACCTTGATTTCACCGTCATATCCGGGTATCATGTTCACGCCAGCCTTGCCAGCAATTCGTTTCGATTCAATTTTATCGCCCATCGCTTGTATCGCCTTCGAGTTCGGTCCGATAAATGTAGCACCGCTTTTTGTGAGCTCGTGCGCGAACACCGTGTTCTCCGAAAGGAAACCGTAGCCTGGATGCACCTGAAACAAACAAAAAAAGTAAACTTCCGAGGCTGAATGTGCAGTTTTACAAACTGTGCAAATATGCATCCATGGATAGAGCGCTTGCAAATCAAGTCACGCAGTTTCTTGTCAATTTCCATCATTAATCGATCCTTTTTGCACAACGCTCCTTTCATTCACATTGTACAACTAACTGCAGACTTGATATGGTTTGTACCGGCTAATCTGCGGTGCGGTTAAATTCCACATTTTCCAAATAAGTCGCGTGCTCACATTCTCAAATTGAGCAAAATCAAGTTTTTCGCTTTTATTAATCAAACTTTAGTCTCTACAACTTCACCACCAACCGCTTGTGCGCCAGTGCTCCTGACGGCCTCAATAATTCTGTCCATTCGTAGATAACTATCCTTTGTGGCGGCCGGTCCCACCAAAACGGCCTCGTCCGCCATTTTCACATGCAAAGCGCTGCTGTCAACTGTTGAATGCACCGCAACTGTAGATATGCCTGAAAGATGACGTGTTTATTGGAAAGATTTTAGAAAGCGGTACAACCCACCCCATGCTTACTTGTTGTTTTTTTTAAAACAAACAAAAAAACTTTCTCTCTGTCTTGTTGCAACGCCGGTCTCAAGCACCTCAAACCAAAAAGAACTTTTTGAATCAATATACGCATCTATTGATTCTAATCGCTGACACCTGTCCACAAGTTTCTTGAAAAGGCCCAGACAAGGCACACCACAAAAACAAAACGAACCCATTGCTCGACACGTCTTCATCACGCGACACGCAATCTCACCACGATTGGCGATCAGAATTTTGTCGAATTTCGGCTCCGACCGATCGATTGGGTCGACCGTGTACAAAGATCGGTCATCATCGATGCCGACGACAGACGACGGTGAGGAGCTCGAATTCGATCGCAAATTGATGGCGCAGAAATTAGATTTTAGTCGATTTCGAGCCAATCGGGTGACGGCCGTCACGCCAGACGGATAATACCAACGAGGCATCATGACTGGATCGAAGTTGGGTCAGGCCTGTACTGCAAATGGAAGACAAAGGCTGCATCCAGATCAGTGGCCGGCAGGCAAATGGTTGCAAGCAGTGCAGTTCCTGGGGAGGGAGTCCGCCTCGGCGCAGTGTCAAGGTGCAGGATCAGTCCCTCTCACCAGACAGTGCTGTGGCTGGGGGGAGGTAGGCCACTCTGGCACTCCTCGTCCCTATTTTTAACCCCGAAATTCCCAAATGTCCACCGAAAAAACCTTAAAAGTGCAAAGAATTGTGTGCCGCACCTAAAAAGGGGTGTCAAAGGATTTTTCGCGCAGAATCGCATTTATTGGGGTCCATTCGCCCCCTTTCTGGGCGCTCCATTCCGGGGGGACTGTATTTAGGTTTTTACGGAACTACCCTCTACCGTAAAAACCTAAATACAGCCCCCCCCCGGAATAGAGCCCCCTCCCCGTAATACAGCCAGCGTGCCAGCCGCCCCCAAAAGGGGATTAGGAGATAAAAATCTTTGGAAAATCATCCAGGTGCCCTTGATCATCAGGTTTAACCGTTACACGCAGCTGACTGTGTGTGCATTAGTTAATACACGTGTGTGTATTAGACAGCAGCAGCGCTAGATATAAGTAGCAGCGGCTGGACGGGAGCGTGTGTCGGTTCGCTAGCTCAGCGGTGAAGGCGTTGGACTCGAGCCTGCGGGACCGCTGGTTCGAATCCCGCCGGCGCCGGTGAAATTTTTTGTTTTTTTGGCTTTTTTGGTTAAAACTAATTTATACATGCACAACATGATGAGAAATCGTGTTTATAACACTGAAATCGGGGTTGGGATGTCAAAACATAGCCATCATTTTTTGTTTGTTTTCTTGAGCTTAGCCAGAGGCTTGGGCTTAGGCTTTGGCTTAGGCTTAGGCTCGGAGGGGAACAGACGTACCCACCTGGGGGGGGGGGAAGGGGGAGGAGGGACCCGGAAGGGGGGGGGGGAGCGAAGGGTTGGAAAAAAAATTTTTTTTAAACAAGTTTTTTTAAAGTCTCAGATTCGGGGAAATTTTACCAAATTTGCCTAAAAAACGCGCAAAATCGCGAAAAAATGCAACTTTAATTGACTTGGTTTGCATCACTTATGAAGGATGTTTACGCCATTTCGATGCGATCCAACAGTCTGTGCTTGTTATGGACCTATGATTGCTGCTCTGTGGTATCAGGCACAACAGTTTGTGGTCGAATAAGCAAGATTCACTCATAAACCATACAGAATTGAGAATACAAGCTGCAGAAATACTTGTCGGGTCGCTGAATCAGTCGTGTATGACCGACTCGATGGGGTATGACATCAAAGTACCATGTAAGTACATGCATACTGTGTCTCACGTATCACGGGGAGGTATAATAACATCATTTGAGGCATCTTAGATACCAAATACATGCCCCAAAAGTGATTTTGTGAAGAAAATTTTTCGACCCTTGAGAAAAAATGACAAAAAATAACCCCCAAAAAGGCCATTTTTTGACGTTTTAGAACATTTTGTTCCCCCGAAAAATTAAAAAAAAATTTTTTTTTAAATTTTTTCAAAAACCTTTTTTTTGCCCAACCCTGGGGAGGACCCAAATTTGGAGAAAAGTCATTTTTTGAGGTCGAAAATTTGGCTCATTTTTGCCCCTTTTTGGAAGAAAATCTCAATAAAAAAGGTATTTTGGCAATTTTTGACGACATTGACCTAAAAATCACTCATTTTATGCCTAAAAATGCCTATTTTAGGCCAAAATTTGCCTATTTTAGGTAAAAATTGGGGGAGCAGACGTACCCGGAGGGGGAACAGTGGGGCAGGCGTACCATGGAGGGGGAACAGACGTACCCGAGGGGGGGACCCCCTCCCCCCCAGGAACTACACTGCCTACGCCTAGGCTTCTTGGGCTTGGGCTCAATCAGTGTAGTGGCAGGCCCATGTGTGGGAGGTAAGTATGACGCGGGGTTGGGACCGGAAGCGTGAGAGGTGTGATTTTGGTCACCCAAAAAGGCGAAAAAACACCGTTTTTGTGATACAATTTTGGCCAAAAATTGAGGTAAAAATAGTACTTTTTCCAAATTTTCGCCGAAAATCGCCTAAAAATAGGTATTATGGGTGGGTTTGCGCGCGGAGCGCGCGATTTTTGGGAAAATAAGGTCGAAAAACACCGATTTTTGCCTTAAAAAGGCATAAAATTGCTTGTGAGAGGTATGATTTGGAGTTGTGAGAGGTAAGTACTCAACCCCCCCAACCCCCCTCGGCTTTTGTGGTAGGTAAGTACTCAGAGGGGGGTAACCCCCCCCAACCCCAGCCACTACTATGGGCTCAATGGTGTAGCTGGGGGGAGTGGGGGGTCCCCCCCTAGGTACAGTAGGTAGGTTGCCGCCCCTCACCTGGTACAGTAGGTAGGTTGCCGGCCCTCCCCTGGTACAGTAGGTAGGTTGCCGCCCCTCCCCTGGTACAGTAGGTAGGTTGCCGCCCCACCTAACTTTTCACCCAAAACATTCATTTTTGGCTTAAAATTGCATAAAATTAGCATATTTGTCTGCAAATAGGCGAAAAATCGCGCGCTGCGCGCGAAATTAGTGTTTTAGGCCACATTTTCTTCAGTATTTAGACATAAAAAATTTCGGTTTCCAGATGACCCCCCCTAGCTCGGCTGGTACAGTAGGTAGGTTGCCGCCCCGCATTTTGGGTGGTACAGTAGGTTGCCACCCCGCCTGGGTAGCTACACCACTGCTTGGGCTTAAACGTAATCTGAAGCGGCTGGCCTCAAAACGCCGTTTTCTGCCTTTTATAGGCGTGGATGATTTTCCAAAGATTTTTAACTCCTCTTCAAAAGGGGTCAGTGAATTAATAGAGCCCTCGGAATAGAAGAGCCCCCTCAGTGTTGGAGGTACTCTGGAGGAGGGATACCTAACCGCGCTCGGAGAGGGGGGATACCTACTATGCCAGAGCCGATGGCCTGGGGGGTTATGTACCTAAGGGGGGTTTGGGGGAGGGTGGGCAGCCGTATGTGGGGTGGGTATCCGTGTACCAAACAGAGATCGGAAACGGGCCGCGTAAAGTCGGCCCGGCCCGGCCCGGTCGGCGAAAAGTCCGGCCCGGCCCGGTGGAGGGCTGCAGGTCGGCCCGGCCCGGCCCGTTTTGGCTTGAGGTCGGCCCGGCCCGGCCCGGCCCGGTCAGCCAATTTTCAAGGGCTGAAAACTAAAAAAGTCCAAAAAGCTGAAAAAAATTCGAAAATTTTCTGCAGAATGCTTGTTTTCACTGGTACAGCTGTGGGGAAGGGTAGGTAGGTAAGGTAGGTAGGTAGGTAGATTGACGCGCCATCCTGATGCAGTACGTAAGTCACCGCCCCGGTTTGTACAGTAGTAGGTATAATTTTTGACTCAAAATGGTTTAAAATCGGTATTTTTCACTCCATATAGGCGAAAAATAATTAGCGCTTAAGAATACATTCTCATCAACATGTAGACATAAATTTTGTTCCCGGACGACTCCCCCCAGCTCGGCCGGTCGGTACAGTAGGTAGGTTGATTGCAGGCAGGCTTTTTTGGTGGTACAGTAGGTTGATTGCTGCAAAGCAAAGGCCTGGGTATAGGTAGCTACGGTACTGCTTCTTTCTTCAAAACGATGACTGAAAGGATCAAGAACTAGGAAATGTTATTGCGCGAAGCGCAAAAATTTTGAAAATTTTGGTTCAAAAAATGGTAATTTCGTTCAAATTTAGGCATACCGGGCCGGGCTGCTCGGCCCGGCCCGGCCCGGCCCGGTCGACCAACTCCAAAATCGCGGCCCGTGTCCGATCTCTGGTACCAAACCAGGGTTTTTTTTCAAAATGTACTAGGTGCAACTTAGGTGCAACCCCCCAATTTTTAGGTGCAAGCTGGCCAAAGTAGGTGCAAGCCCTACTTTGAATAAAAAAACGCCGATTTTAGGTGTTTTTTTGCCTGGTAATGCGTTTTAATGCTATTTGCGTGCTTTTACAAGTTTAGTTTTAGTGCAGTGTGATCAGCTAACCAAAGTGACTCTTTCATCAAAATTTATTCTTGTCAACTGATTTTAGCATAAACAAACTTTTGAAGGAAAGTCCGAATTTCTGTGGCACGTTTAGTTTGATTATTGAGAACCGATTGATAAGTAAGCGAGTGTTTGACTTTGAGCTCCGAAGCAGTAAAATTTTCATGTTACCATATTCACTTTTGGGGGTTATCATTCATTTACTTTTGCCCTTTGTTTAATTTGTGTTGGTATCTAATGCTGTTGTCATGTTCTGCTGTAGTATTTGTTGAATCTTATTACCAATACCAGGTACTAACTGTGCGCGAAGTGCAATCAGACCAATAAATATTTTTTGTCGATGTCGACCAAACACCAAAGGTTTCGATGGAATTTAGTGGAAGGAACGAAGAAGCCGCGCAGCGCATTTTTTTCGTTTGTGAGGTTTTCGAACCTTAAAAGATGCTGTATAAATGCTAAATTAAGGAAATAAGGGCTCAAAATGTTAGGTGCAAGCTTGCACCTAACCCTGAATTTTTAGGTGCAATTCTGATTTTTTAGGTGCAAATTGCACCTAAAAAGTGTCTAAAAAACTATGTACGTACACGCAAACCTCCATATAATCGGTATTTTAGGCAAATTTTCGGCCAAAATGCAAAAAGCAGGGTAGTACTTGGGGGGGCGGGGGGGTCCCCCCCCCCAAATTCATCTATCTATCGTCAACACTTTTTGATTTCATCTATCTATCGTCAACACTTTTTGATTTCATCTATCTATCGCAGTGTTGGAGGTGGGGGGGGGTTTGGGGGCTAGCCCCCCCCCAGTACAGTAGGTATCCCCCCCTCGCCTGGTACAGTAGGTATCCCCCCCGATGTTTGGCATGGTACAGTAGGTATCCTCCCCGATTTTCACCCCGGTACAGTAGGTATCCCCCCGATTTTGCCCCAAAAGTGCCAATTTTTGACCAAAATGGCCGAAATTAGTGCAAAATCAGTGGATTTTACCTCAAATTACCCGAAATTCGCGCGCTACGCGCGCAAATACTACGTTTTCACACGATTCCACACATAATAAACACATAAAAAATTTTCACCCCAAAAC
>JASAMV010008879.1:0-18875 GCA_030248065.1 Rhynchonema sp. JSB1_4
CGCAGTCTCAACTTTACAACTGACATTGAACAATATCACACAAAATTTATATGTAAACTTGTGACTCTAAAGTGGCGGTTGCATTCGATCGAAACAAGTGGAGAACCATGCCCGTGTTATGATATAGCGGGACATCAAAAGTAAATTTAGGATTAAAAGTCAACTGCAAATAGAATGCTCCACCTACCAAAGTGCTTCGTATCGTCTGTTGGTGTCGCGACAGCAAGACTACAGGCTGATAACGTGGTCAGATTGTTCCTCAAGGTGATGCGATCAGGATTGGTAGCCAAAATCACCCTCTTCTTTTTTATCGCAGCAACCTGCAAGCATTTTATATGAAACCCCCAGCCATAATTTTTCTCATAATGATGTGATACAATCAATTCAAGAACATCGCTAAGGGTTAAGCCAATAATATACTCTACATCGAATCGAAACCAACCTCTGCGGTCTCCAAAAGATTAACGAAGTGATAGTGTAGTTTTCTCTTTTTCCCCCGTGCTTATGAATTTTGCCCAGCTCAATGAATGAATTCTTGACATTTTCCGTAAATTTCTCATTTGCTTTGGTGACCGCTCCCGCCGCTGCTGCCAGATACGTGAACGCGGTGGCACACGTTTGTGCTTTGAATGCTTCCTTGCCGGGACTAACGAGCAGTTGCCGAACAACTAAGTTCACAAATCCTTTGTGCTGTTCTTCAAAGTTGGAGAGCGCGACTACGGGATAATCTGCCGGTGGTTTATGTTGCGTTTTCCGCTGCGGTCGCACAGCTACCCGGAGGAGCCACAGGGGACCTCGACCTCGACTGACTTGATCGTGATCCGACCGCCGAGATAATTTGGCGCTGACTAAGAATAATCGCCAGAGCAACTGAAATTTAATGGCTGGAAACAGGTATCGGACGTTCCCAGACAATTCTACTGTCTAAACGTCTATCAAGCGTTTCTGCGTACAAGCGTACCCACAATTCTTTGCTTTTCCGGTGCACTTTAGGAAAAACATGTGCACCACCTTTACGTTTCGTACGGCTTATCTCTTGACGTTACGGAGTTTCGTTAGTTACGTGAAACAACTAGCGAGAATACGAGAAATTTCAAAACGTATGTGAGAATTGTAAAACTTAGCGGTGCACACACCAAAGCTGACGCTCAAGTTGGGTAATAGTCAAAACATAACTTAATTCATACAACTTTCAATGTGGTCGAAAAAATCTTCTAGCTGGTTTTACAGACTACACTCCTGCCTATATAACAAAGATGATGGACGTAGCATCCCTTCGATCGACCGGTTGAAAAGAACATATTTCCGGTTGCAATCGCGCGCGCCAACTGCTATACGACATGAGCTGCATTCGAGAGTGGCACAGGTTTCACTAGAGCCATACAACAAGATGAGCCACAGAGGGCGCGCGCGCGCGCCACACACACACACACACACACACACACACACACACACACACACACACACACACACACACACACACACACACACACACACACACACACACACACACACACACACACACACACACACACACACACACACACACACACACACACACACACACACACACACACACACACACACACACTCGCCGGTTGTCCAAAACACCCATTAAACAGCTTCGGTGCGAGGTTCATAATCTTGATACTTCCAGCACAAGGAGCAGCTCATTAAAAATTTTTTTGTTCGAGATCCCATTTTTTTAAAAAAATTTTTTTTTTAATTTAAAAAATTTTTTTATTCCGGCCGAAAACTAAACAAAACTACAAAAAAGAGCGCTCAATTAAAAAATAGCGGTATTTTTCTTACGTGACGTATCGATTAGGTGCATGTAATGCACTGACAAAGCGGAGGGGGGGCGCAACGATGGTCAATGAGTGCCAACGCCGGGGGGGTCCCCGCGCGTTTTTGGCCCCCACGTGGTGTGGTGGGTGCCTTCGAGTGGCTTTGTGACACTCGAGACGGTAAATTTCGGTGAAAACTTTTTTCTATTACTACACGGCCAATGCGAATTTTTGACGAAGTTTATAAATATAGAGTGAATGGCACACGGAATCAATCCCTTCAGGTATATTCGGTGGATAAATAAATGAAAAAACAGTCACATGTACATGTCAAATTTCAAAACAAAGGCCCAAAATAAAAGTATGCACTATGTTTAGATTTCCACGAAACAAAAATTATGGCACCCAAGACACCCAAATCGTAGATTTCAAGTGATATTCAATAGTGGCAATTTTTATGCAAAAAATCGCACACTTTTTTGAGCAAAAAAATAGAGAAATTTTCGAATTTTGAAAAAATAGATAAAAAGTTTCTTTTTTTTTGGAACAAATTTTTTTTTAAAAACCACTGACCACAAGCCACCAGAATCAGAAACGAGAATCCTCGATACAGTTACCGTACCGAGATCAAACACAATGACCGGTCTCGTATCCATGCGGTATATCGCCACAGGTCCGCACGGTAAGTGACTGAACAGACCGACATAAGTGTGGTTTGGTACAGTTACTTAATAAATAAATGTTTTATTCATCTCAATTAAACATTTGGCGCGGGGAGACGCTCAATATTTGAAGCAAACGGCAACTTGAATTGATTGACAGTAATAAATTCGTTTGTGACTGGGGCGAGCTCGAGCGTCGTAACACGACGCAGTAGTATCTTTCATTCATCTGTCATTGTCTTGTTTTGCTATTGTTCAGTAATCACATTTAAACAGGCTTCTCGTCTGTTGTTGCTGTCGTTCCGCTGAAGGGGGTGATTTTAGCACGAAAACACATGATACATAGAGAAAACAGTAGAAAATGGGGCTTTTACCTAATCGCAGGATCACAAATTCTTATATGGTCATTGTGCGACCAATTCCAGCGGAGAGCGGAGAGCGAAAAGTACCAGCACAACAGCAACTCCTTAAAGGGGGTGCGACATTATACATTTTTGGAATGACACGCACCAGTAAAACTGCAGAAATGACAAGAAGACATCTGAAGTCACCTCTTTTGAAAAAACAATGACGTCGAACTTCGAAGATTTCATTCAGAAATTCACCTCCGAATGCCGACTGCAAGGAACTAAATTCAATCTGCTATAGTCGCTTGGCTCCCTGAAAATCAGGCATCGAGCTCAAAAAATGAAGCAAGAAAATGTTCCAAAGACGAATTCCCACAGCGACCCTATGAATCGGCCACGCGCATAGTTCTAAAGAGGTACAATTTTATAAACGCAGGGAATTTTTGTTTGGGCTGCACTGTAAGATAGACATGAAACTCAGATTTCGACCAGCGTAAAAGTTCTTCCCCCCACGTCCAGCGAACATCTTTCACGCTGGTCGAAATTGGTGGTTCAAATCTATCTCACAATGTGGCAGTGTTATAAAATTGTACCTATTTAGAACCATGTGCTTGGCCGTAAACATTTTCTTGTTTCATTTTTTGGCTCGATGCCTGGTTTTCAGGGAGCCGAGCGACTATAGCAAATTGAACTTTGTTACTTGCAGTCAACATTCGGAGGTAAATTTCTGAATGAAATCTTCGAAGTTCGACTTCATTGTCTGTTCAAAACATGTGACTTCAGATGTCTGCTTGCCATTTCTGCAGTAATGTTGGGATGCATCACTCCAAAGATGTATAATGTCGCGCCCCCTCTAACCGTTGGGCTTTATCACAGTGAGATTCAAACAAAATGTTTCAGATGCTATTTCGGGCGTTCGGTAGATGATGACTACGCTTAAAACTTCTCGCTCTCCGCTGGTATTGGTACATAGCACAATGGGCATATAAGAATTCATCAAATCAATCCTGATTTTCATGTTCAGTCACTCTTAACCAGGGTTGGGCAAAAAAAACGACGGCGTTTTTTCTTAAAAAACGACGTTTTTTTAAAAAAACGCCTGGGTTGTTTTTCGTTTTTTTAAATCCTGAATTTCCGTGTTTTTGCCTGATTCTTCAGGGAAAGTACCCTGATTATCAAGGAAAATCAATTTTTTGTCCCATTTTTTCAAAAAATTTTCGACCAATTTTTACTTTGTCGAGATACGGAGTTTGACTTTCAATGATACCCCAGATCCACTCCCCGGTCTGATATGGCATTTTAACAACTCGCTAGAAAGGGGTTGAAACCCGTTTATTTTGCCTCAGAACACATAGAATTACTTCATTTAACCACGTTTTCTTAACAACATGAGCGTTTTCCAATTTTTTTGGGGGCATATTTTGGTCATCTGGGCGTTTAAAAAAACGATTTTTTGAAAAAAACGTTTTTTGCCTAAACCTGCTCTTAACCACTGTGCTATTTGTGATTCTCAGAAAACATTCTCAGCTGAAAATAATCGAGCAGGTCAACCACGTTGCCGCAGGTCTGTAACATTCTCTTTACTACATGATTTGTGTGCGATCACGCAACGCAACGTCATTGCCCCGTCACTTTTCCGCTTTACGATTCAGGGAAAAAAATTGACCAGTTCTTATAAGGTCATTGTGCGACCAATATCAGAGAGCGGCCTAGTAGTATACTTCAGCCACGAACTTATGAGACGACTTATTTTGAATTTAACTTTAACGGATCCAATAAAGTTCCGGTTCCACGTATTTCGGAAATGAAAGAAAGAGAAATGCATGTATTTTTTAAAAACACGCTCTCCACCTCGGTGCGTAAATTCCCTTTTGACTCCCAAAACATTTGTGTGTTGAACGATGTTGTTGTTCGCGTAAGCACGCAACAAATTGAGGTCAGCCAGCTGGAACTTGTCATCATCTCTCTCGGCCCAATCTCTTTCTTTTGTTTGCGAAAACCCGTGTAACCTGCGCAATTTTGAATCTGGCCAGCAAGCTTTAAAAAGTCGTCTTATGATCACGTGGCTGGACTATACGTGTGTTTTGGCTCTGTGTTTTTCGGTCAAAGTGGTTTGTGCTGAAACCCGCCTTCGTCCAATTGCTCGGCCACCCACTCGGACACACACACTTAAAGGGCTTTTCTTGGTTGTGCTGTTTTCTACGTACAAGTATTTGGCGTGTACAAATTTCAACAAACGTAAATGCATCAGGTGTGTGGGCGGAATAACTGGGCGCCTGAGAAACGTCTGCAAAACCGCGACCCACTGACGAAGTGCTGTTTGACAGCAAACGCAGACCAACGAATTGATGTGCGTCAACGGGTCCCGCTTACTGTATAGCCGACCTTGTCAGCAGTTTGGCCGTCGTCGTTCATGATGTCGCGCCGTGCACCGTTGGCGATGAGCAGCTGTCTCAGCCCGGGGCACTCCCTGCGCGCAGCGTAGTGCAGCATCTGAGACGAGAATGGGAATTGACCAAAAACTGGCGTTTTTTTGTGGGGCCGGGCACACATCAACGTCAATTTTTTGGCCCTAAAATGCCGGATTTATGCGACAGGTACTCCTCAGTCCTGGGCCCAAGCGGCCTGCGCAGATTACCTGGCCGGCATTTTTGCAAGCATCACTGGTTTATTGTAGCACGACGACAAGGCGCCCGGATAGTCAGAAAAATTGGAAAGCACCCCGCTGTATGACTCACCGTGTCGCCATCTTCGTCTTGAAGATTCAAATTCATCGCATCGCGGGCCGCGTCGTGCGCGAGCAGTGTCTGGCAAACGGCCACCGCTTTGGCGTCGTCCACACCACTACGGTATATAGCACTCATCAACGGCGTATAGCCCTTGTGCGTTTGTGCGTTGACCAGATTAGCATCGGCATCCAACAGCACCGGTATGATGTCGAGGTTGTCCGTCTGACACGCTATGTGCAACGGCGTTGCCTGTGCGTGAGAGTAACCACTGATGTTTGCCGCATTCATCACACAGCGTCTTTTTCACAATGCTTTGCATCACATCCAAGGGAAAATGTCCGAATGTAGAACCGTGGAAATATCGGAGATTGACTCAGCTTATGCTTTGCACAGGATGGCTTCAAACTTTTTGCCGTTTTACTACTCATCGTGACAAAATGACTGCATCCGTGAAACATCACGGAGCACCCCAACTGAAAATCCAGTTGCTGAATCTTTGTCTCTAGTGCCTAGTCTCCATTTCCTGAAAAAAAACGCGCGAAAACAAACGCCATCAGCTATTGTTTGCACAATGGCTTTAAGTAGTACACTTTGTACCTATAAAAAGCAACTATGTACGCCAACACGAGCCCGATTTTGCAGCTGCAGCAATAGTGAAACATTCATGCTGGGCTGCTGATTGGGGAAATTTTACGCGTTGAAGAATATAAAGTGGAGCATGATGATTTTCTCTCTTCATTCGTTTAAACGCGCACCACCTTCGAAATCGGGCTCGTGTTGGCGTAGTTTGCCTTTACGTGGAAAAATAAGGACGCCAAATGCGCATAACGTCGTCATCATCAGAAGAGCACAGACTTCGTACCTGTTTTTTGTCCTGAGCGTCGGGACGAGCGTTTGCATTGATCAGCAGTCGTGCAGCAGCAGCGTTGTGCTTCGACGCAGCGATGATAACGTCCGTTCACCAAGTCGCTTGTCTTGCTGATCCACCTGATGGGGCTTAGGTATAGCTTAAAGTGGTCGGACATAATTGAGGAAGGGTAAGCAGGCTATTGTTACCAGGGTCGGGCAAAAAAACGATGGCGTTTTTTCTTCAAAAAACGACATTTTTCTTAAAAACGCCTGGGTCGTTTTTTCGCTTTTTTTAAATCCTGAATTTTTTTGATTTTCCCTAATTTTTCAGGGAAAAAGCAAAATTAAATTTTCAAGGAAAATCAATTCTTTTGTCCATTTTTTTCAAAAAATTTTTGACCAATTTTTACTTTGTCGAGTATATGTCATATACCGAGTTTGGCTTTCAATGATGAACCCGGCCAAAGTTGGTCCCATGATGCGGGTCTGATATGGGATCTTAACAACTTGCTAAAGAAATTTGTTAAAACCCGTTTGTTTTGCTCTTAGGACACATAGAATTATTTCATTCAACCACGCTTTTTTCCCAACATTAGGGTTTTCAATTTTTTTTGGCATATTTTGGTCATCTGCGCGTTTTAAAAAAAAACGTTTTCCCAACCCTGTTTGCCTCACACCGTTTGTCGGTATCAGGAAAAATAAGACCAACCCTGAAAACCAATTTTTCGAGAAAAAAGCGTTAGAAGTTGGGCTGACTTGTATTTCCAACATGGTTTGGCTTGTAGGCCTCCTCTTTTGCATGGTTAATAGAAGGGAGCATGCTGATCGTCATAGAAACGTCTATAGTTCATAAACAATAAATATAAACATGAGCCTCTTTACGAAGCAGTTGAAACCGAAAAATAGACCAACCCTTTATTTTCTCTGCCATTTACTCTTCGCCTGCTTGAAAGGTGATTCAATACCTTCACCAAAAACTGCAAAACCTAAAAGCAGCATTATCATTCAAAACGCTTGCTACAGAGGCGAATCGGAGGTTAGAATGGGCGGTATGCGGGCCGGAAGCCTTGGCGATTTGACTATAGTTTGTTCTGTTTTAGATAAAAGACATTGTTAAATCTAAAATCATTGGAAAAGAGGTGTCTTGCTTGGGTGCTCTTGCTGTGTTAGATCATATGAGAACAGAGAGAAAACCGATCCTTAAAAAACAAACAAGAAACATCAAAAAGCTTGTCTGCTAGAAGCTTCGAACCCCGTAGCTCAGCCACAGTCAGACATGTTTACCACTGTGCTAAAGGACACGTCCAGCCAAGCCACCTAGATACTATAAAGGAGGATCGGGTCTGGAGTGACGCACTCATCAAAAGAATATAACCCTAGTACCTTAGTGTGTGTGTGTGTGTGTGTGTGTGTGTGTGTGTGTGTGTGTGTGTGTGTGTGTGTGTGTGTGTGTGTGTGTGTGTGTGTGTGTGTGTGTGTGTGTGTGTGTGTGTGTGTGTGTGTGTGTGTGTGTGTGTGTGTGTGTGTGTGTGTGTGTGTGTGTGTGTGTGTGTGTGTGTGTGTGTGTGTGTGTGTGTGTGTGTGTGTGTGTGTGTGTGTGTGTGTGTGTGTGTGTGTGTGTGTGTTTGTCTCACAAAGAAATCATCCAAGGTTTTTACTGAATGGTAAAGAAGGTTCGCGGGCAGGTCACCAGTGTGCATTGATATTTTTTCCAAAACATTTCTTCCGATATCTCGGTTGAGTTGCTTGAACCCAGCGAGTGCGATACCAGTAAAAATGCTTTGAAGGGCGCTTGTGATCTGCATCGAGACGTGCCTTACTATTCAGGAAAATTTTTGGATGGATTCTTATATAACTATTGTGATGGGGTCGTGTTCCTCGGGGCTTTGTCTTTTTGTCCGCGAAAATTCCTCCGCCAACCAACTTGGTTTTCTTTTTCAAAAATTAGAAAATAGACCAACCCAACTGGAACTAGCAGGTGTTTTCAACATGCTGTAGCTCAATGTACAAAGCGTTTTGAGACGAAATTTTTGGTGAAAGTTTAGAATAGTTTGCCAGCTACACGCCGCACACAAAAACTTTGTTGGTCCTTGGTTGAGGCTTGGTCTTTATTTTACTGATACCGACGCGTTGGAAAGCGTTCCGACAGCCTATGTCACGCACAAATTTTAAGCTCCTTAGAGATTCGCTATCTCTTGGTGGAGGGACTTTTCGTTCCAGAAAAAACTGAATTTTTGCACAAATTGGAACGACCGGTGCAGAAACTCCAAATGAATTGAAGGGCAAGTAACACGTGGATAAGATTACAACAGCTTCTGAATAACTTATCTTCACAACTTCAGTCGCTCAAACCATTCTGCTTCACACGGTGAAGGTGCGAAACGTTCCAAAAATCTGCCTTATATTTCGAGAACACAAGTTTGTCCCTAAATTTTGAAGTCGCGCGTTGTGGTGCAGTAATAAGAATGCAATGGGTAAATAGAGCATGGCCGAAAGTACCAGAAAATAAAGTTTTTAAATTTTTAAACTCATGGCTAGCTCCGTGACAGGCCTCAAAGTCCATTAAATTGCCGCTAAACTAGATGGTTACATTCATCCTAGAATTTGACATTATAAACCATAGATTGTATCGGATTCGAACAAAACATTAGAGAAACATCTGTTTAACAATTTCAAGGTCCAAGACCCCAACTCCAATCTTGGAGCATACTAACTGAATATATATTCAGCTATAAATGCTTATTGTTAACAGCTATATTCAAACGGACAACACTAAACAAGTATTCGGAGCAGCTTTCGAACGATATATAACAGGCCCCAATGAAATCTTACGGTTAAGGGCACAGGCTAACAAATTGCTTTTTTGACGATTCTGGAATGAACCGTCACGTCACCGTGTTGATTTCGGAATTTTGACCGTTTCTTGTCCATAGTAAGAGATAGTATGGGCATGTCACATTATCGTTCGATACAACTTAAGCTACATCGTTGGTGCATCAAACAGCAACGACTAAAAGGCAAATATCTTATTCAAACACACCTTGGAGTTAAATTTGAACTCGTCCAGATTTTGGACTTGCTATCTTTTCTCTTTCCATCGTGCAATACGCCTATTTACATCACACTTCAATAATCATATCAGTTTAGGGCAATTTTTAGGGTTTTCAGCCTGTCAGCCCTACTAACTGTTTCCAAATTAAAACCTTTTTTATCACGAGAAAGCTCTACTCTCTTGCGTTTTCATTTCTACAAAAAGCCCGACCTCAAAATTTAGAGACAAACTTCGTTTTCGAAAAATGGCCGCTTTTGGAACGTTTCGCACCTTCACCGAGTGAGCATTTTAGCGACCTCATTCTTTGTCATGATAAGTTACCCAGAAGCTTTTAATCGTATCCACGTGTTACTTACTTTCACTCATTTGGGGTTCTCACCGGTCGTTTGAGGTGTGAAAAATTCCTTTTTTCTGAAACGAAAAGTCGCTCTACCAAGAGATAGCGAACCTCTAAAGAGTTTAACGATTGTGCGTGACATATGCTGTCCAGTCTTTCCAACGATGCATTAGACTGTGCGCTGCTGCCCTTCTTCGGTTATGTCCCGAGCCCTTTAAGGTAAATCCCGACACCAGATTCGCAAATATTTCGTATTTTTGCAAGCGATTGTTTTGTCTATCGCAGCAGTCGAATTGATCATAACGGGCACCGGGTAACGATGTGAGTATGGCTCTATCAGATGCAGCGGAGCAAAACAAATCAACAAAACTGCAGAAAACCTGGATCCCTTTGTCCGCCAGCAAGACACCCACAACGTCATTTCGATGTTGATCGACGCTTGCATCAACTCTGCCGTGTCCATAAACACCATTACATCACGTTACACTCATCTGACGCTTGATGTCATCGATTGGCTGGTCGGTTTTGATACTTCGAACGAGCCTCACTGTGCTCGCGAGCTGAAAGATATGTACAGTGTTGAACGTGGTGGATTGCGATGCTGATCAGTGATTGCACTCATAGACCAGGGTATTTTCGTTTGGTTTTTGGCTATCGGAAGTTCCGCAGTCCGCACCACAGAATTTAGAATCTGAGTTTGAAGCGGATGTTGATCAAGACCACTTTGAGAAATGAAAAACGAGCAGAGTCCAAAAAACCAAACCACGACGCTTCAGCTTAACCTTTTATTAGCCTGGAACAAAGTCGCTGCTTGAGTTCAACACTAGTCGTTTTGGGTGGGTGGCAGACCACGTGATTTTGTGCCATACAGAACCACTAATGTTTAACGCCAGTTGCCTGAGTTGGCAAGGCCGAAACATTTGTGTTCAGCTCCAAATTTGCCTGCATGGAGTTACAACACTATGTCGAATGTCGATATTACATAAACAGACACTAGGCCCGCTGGGCCGCTCTCTGATATTGGTCGCACGTGACTTTATAAGAATTGGTCAAATTTTTTTTCCTGAATCGTAAGGCGGGAAAGGGATAGGACAATGGCGTTACGTTGCGTGATCGCACACAAAGCATGTTGTAAGGAGAATGTTTCAGACCTGCGGCAACGTGGTTGATCTGCTAGATTATTTTTAGCTCAAAATGTTTTGTGAGAATCACAAATAGCACAGTGAAAAAAAAAAATACAACAAAAAACAAAACCAACCCAAAAAAAAAAAAAAAAAAAAAAAAAAAAAAAAAAAAAAAAAAAAAAAAAAACAAAAAAAAAAAAAAAAAAAAAAAAAAAAAAAAAAAAAAAAAAAAAAAAAAAAAAAAAAAAAAAAAAAAAAAAAAAAAAAAAAAAAAAAAAAAAATAAAAAAAAAAAAAAAAAAAAAAAAAAAAAAAAAAAAAAATAAAAAAAAAAATATATTGTAAAAAAAAAAAAAAAAAAAAAAAAACTTAAAAAAAAAAAAAAAAAAAAAAAAACAAGCAAAAACAAAAAAAACAACAAACAACACAACACACCAAAAAAAAAAAAGGGCTCGTTCGAAGTATCAAAACCGACCAGCCAATCGATGACATCAAGCGTCAGATCGAGTCGTCAGACGTCGATGTGAATGGTGTTTATGGACACGGCCAGACGCCGTTGATGCACAGCGTCGATCAACATCGAAATGACGTTGTGGCTGTCTTGCTGGCGCACAAATCGATCCAGGTTTACTGCAGTTTCGTTGATTTGTTTTGCACCGCTGCATCTGATCAGTAGACCATACATCACATCGTTACCCGGTGCCCGTTATGATCAATTCGACTGCTGCGATAAGACACGAAAACAATTCGCTTGCAAAAATACGAAATATTTGCGAATTCTGGTGTCGGGATTTTACCTTAAAGGGCTCGGGACATAACCGAACGAAGGGCAGCAGCGCACAGTCTAATGCATCGTTGGAAAGCACTGTGACAGCATATGTCACGCACAATCGTTAAACTCTTTAGAGGTTCGCTATCTCTTGGTAGAGCGACTTTTCGTTTCAGAAAAAAGTGAATTTTTCACAACCTCAAACGACCGGTGCAGAAACCCCAAATGAGTTGAAAGTCAAGTAACACGTGGATACGATTACAACAGCTTCTGGGTAACTTATCATGACAAAGAATGACGGTCGCTCAAAGAATTGCTTCACTCGGTGAAGGTGCGAAACGTTCCAAAAGTCGGCCACATTTTTCGAAAACGCAAGTTTGTCTCTAAATTTTGAGGTCGGGCTTTTTGTTGCAGAAATGAAAACGCAATAGAGAAGTAGAGCTTTCTCGTGAGTACCAGAAAATACGGTTTTTAAATTTGGAAACAGTTAGGTAGCGGCGTGACAGGCTGAAAACACCTAAAAATTGCCCTAAACTGCATAGTTGCATTCATTGACGGAAGTGTGATGTAAATAGGCCACGTATTGCATCGCATTGGAAACGAGAAAGTCAGATGAACGCACAGTCCAACAATCTGGACGAGTTTCAAAACTTTAAACTCCACGGACCGGCTGCTGCAGCCATGCCAACTTTGAATAAGATATTTGCCTTTTAGTCGTTGCTGTTTGATGCACCAAACGATGTAGCTTCAAGTTAGCTATCGAACGATAATGTGACATGCCCATACTATCTCTTACTATGGACAAGAAACGGTCAAAATTCCGAAATCACACACGGTGACGTGACGGTTCATTCCAGAATCGTCAAAAAAGCAATTTGTTAGCCTGTGCCCTTAACCGTAAGATTTCATTGGGGCCTGTTATATATCGTTCGAAAGCTGCTCCCGAGATACATTGTTTAGTGTTGTCACGTTTGCAATACATAGCTGTTAACAATAAGCATTTATAGCTGAATATCATATTCAGGTTAGTATGGCTGCCCCGAGAGATCTGTGGAGCTTGGGGTCTTCGGACCTTGATAAGTTGTTAAACCAGATGTTTCTCTCAATGTTTTGTTTCGAATCCGATACAATCTGTGGCCTTTATAATGTCACAATTCTAGCGATGAATGTAACCATCTAGTTTAGCGGCAATTTAATGGACTTTAAGGCCTGTCACGGAGCTAGCCATGAGTTTAAAAATTGAAAAACTTTATTTTCTGGTACTTTCGGCCATGCTCTATTTACCCATTGCATTCTTATTACTGCACCACAACGCGTGACTTCAAAATTTAGGGACAAACTTGTGTTCTCGAAATATAAGGCAGATTTTTGGAACGTTTCGCACCTTCACCGTGTGAAGCAGAATGGTTTGAGCGACTGAAGTTGTGAAGATAAGTTATTCAGAAGCTGTTGTAATCTTATCCACGTGTTACTTGCCCTTCAATTCATTTGGAGTTTCTGCACCGGTCGTTCCAATTTGTGCAAAAATTCAGTTTTTTCTGGAACGAAAAGTCCCTCCACCAAGAGATAGCGAATCTCTAAGGAGCTTAAAATTTGTGCGTGACATAGGCTGTCGGAACGCTTTCCAACGCGTCGGTATCAGTAAAATAAAGACCAAGCCTCAACCAAGGACCAACAAAGTTTTTGTGTGCAGCGTGTAGCTGGCAAACTATTCTAAACTTTCACCAAAAATTTCGTCTCAAAACGCTTTGTACATTGAGCTACAGCATGTTGAAAACACCTGCTAGTTCCAGTTGGGTTGGTCTATTTTCTAATTTTTGAAAAAGAAAACCAAGTTGGTTGGCGGAGGAATTTTCGCGGACAAAAAGACAAAGCCCCGAGGAACACGACCCCATCACAATAGTTATATAAGAATCCATCCAAAAATTTTCCTGAATAGTAAGGCACGTCTCGATGCAGATCACAAGCGCCCTTCAAAGCATTTTTACTGGTATCGCACTCGCTGGGTTCAAGCAACTCAACCGAGATATCGGAAGAAATGTTTTGGAAAAAATATCAATGCACACTGGTGACCTGCACCGAGAACCTGCTTTACCATTCAGGAAAAACCTTGGATGAATTCTTTGTGCGACCAACACACACACACACACACACACACACACACACACACACACACACACACACACACACACACACACACACACACACACACACACACACACACACACACACACACACACACACACACACACACACACACACACACACACACACACACACACACACACACACACACACACACACACACACACACACACACACACACACACACACACACACACACACACACACACACACACACACACACACACACACACACACACACACACACACACACACACACACACACACACTAGGGTACTAGGGACGTTATGCTCTCTTTGGTGAGTGCGTCGCTGCAGACCCGATCATTACGTTTATAACGTATCGTAAGGCGGCTTCGCTGAACGTGTCTTTAGCACAGTGGTAAACATGTCTGACTGTGGCTGTGAGAGCTACGAGTTCGAAGCTTCTCACAGACAAGCTTTTTGATGTTTCTTGTTTGTTTTTTAAGGATCGGTTTGCTCTCTGTTCTCATATGATCTAACAAGCAAGACACCCAAGCAAGACACCTCTTTTCGCAATGATTTAGATTTAACAATGTCTTGTTTATCTTGAACAGGAACAAACTATAGGTGGAATCGCCAAGGCTTCCGGCCCGCCCGAAAAGGCCCGACATTATGGAACTTCAACAAAAAATCGTAGTTTTAGGCCAAATTTGCCAACCTTTTTCGAACTTTGGCAAACTTTGTGCCCAGTTCAATGTGTATCAACGATTTTTAGACAAAACCAATCTTTTCACACCCAACATTTGCTTCAAGATAAAATCAGAAAAACTCGGCCCAAAAAATGGGGCCGGGTGGGACCGAGCTGACTTTTTTATAAATCGGGCCATGCCGGACCGAGGTAACCCGGCCCGATTCTCACCTCTGTAACAAGCGTTTTGAATGATAATGCTGCTTTTAAGACATTTTCATGAACCCCGTATTGAATCACTTTCAAGCAGGCGAAAAATAAATGGCAGAGAAAATAGGGGGTTGGTCTATTTTTCGGTTTTCAACTGCTTCGTCAAGGGGCTTCGTGTATATTTATTGTTTGTGAACTAAGACGTTTCTATGACGATCAGCATGCTCCCTTCCGTAACCATGCCAAAGATCAGCCTACCGAGCCAAACCATGTTGGAAATACAGTCAGCCCAACTTCTAACGCTTTTTTCTCGAAAAATTGGTTTTGGGGGTTGGTCTTATTTTTACTGATACCGACGAACGGTGTGTAACAATCAGGGTTGGGAAAAAACGTTTTTTTTAAAACGCGCAGATGACCAAAATATGCCCAAAAAAATTGGAAACGCTCATGTTGGGAAGAAAACGTGGTTAAATGAAGTAATTCTATGTGTCCTGAGGCAAAACAAACGGGTTTCAACCCTTTTCTAGCGAGTTGTTAAGATCCCATATCAGACCCGCACCATGGGACCAACTTTGGCCGGGGTCATCATTGAAAGCCAAACTCGGTATATCGACGTATCTCGACAAAGTAAAAATTGGTCGAAAATTTTTTGAAAAAAATGGGACAAAAAATTGATTTTCCTTGAAAATTAGGGTACTTTCCCTGAAAAATTAGGGAAAATCAAGGAAATTCAGGATTTAAAAAAAGCGAAAAAACGACCCAGGCGTTTTTTAAAAAAATGTCGTTTTTTAAAGAAAAAACGCCGTCGTTTTTTTTGCCCAACCCTGGTAACAATATGTCCTGCTACCCTTCCTTCGATTATGTCCCGACCACTTTAAGCTATACCTAAGCCCCATCAGGTGGATAAGCAAGACAACGACTGGTGGACGGCGTTGCATTTCGCTGCGTCGAAGCACAACGCTGCTGCTGCACGACTGCTGATCAATGCAAACGCTCGTCCCGACGCTCGGGACAAAAAACAGGTGCGAATTGTGCTCTTCTGATGATGACGACGTTATGCGCATTTTGGCATCCTTATTTTTCCACGTAAAGGCAAACTACGCCAACACGAGCCCGATTTCGAAGGTGGTGCGCATTTAAAACGAATAGAAAGAGAAAATCATCATGCTCCACTTTATATTCTTCAACGCGTAACATTTCCCAAATCAGCAGCCACGTATGAATGTTTCACTATTCTGCCAGCTGCGAAATCGGGCTCGTGTTGGCGTACATAGTTTGCCTTTATATAGGTACAAAGTGTACTACTTAAAGCCATTGTGCAAAGAATAGCTGATGGCGTTTGTTTTCGGCCGTTTTTTTTCAGGAAATGGAGACTAGGCACTAGAGACAAAGATTCAGCAACTGGATTTTCAGTTGGGTGCTCCGTGATGTTTCACGGATGCAGTACATTTTGTCACGAGGAGTAGTAAAACGGCAAAAAGTTTGAAGCCATCCTGTGCAAAGCATAAGCTGAGTCAATCTCCGATATTTCCACGGTTCTACATTCGGACATTTTCCCTTGGATGTGATGCAAAGCATTGTGAAAAAGACGCTGTGTGATGAATGCGGCAAACATCAGTGGTCACTCTCACGCACAGGCAACGCCGTTGCACATAGCGTGTCAGACGGACAACCTCGACATCATACCGGTGCTGTTGGATGCCGATGCTAATCTGGTCAACGCACAAACGCACGAGGGCTATACGCCGTTGATGAGTGCTATATACCGTAGTGGTGTGGACGACGCCAAAGCGGTGGCCGTTTGCCAGACACTGCTCGCGCACGACGCGGCCCGCGATGCGATGAATTTGAATCTTCAAGACGAAAATGGCGACACGGTGAGTCATACAGCGGGGTGCTTTCCAATTTTTCTGACTATCCGGGCGCCTTGTCGTCGTGCTACAATAAACCAGTGATGCTTGCAAAAATGCCGGCCAGGTAATCTGCGCAGGCCGCTTGGGCCCAGGACTGAGGAGTACCTGTCGCATAAATCCGGCATTTTAGGGCCAAAAAATTGACGTTGATGTGTGCCCGGCCCCACAAAAAAACGCCAGTTTTTGGTCAATTCCCATTCTCGTCTCAGATGCTGCACTACGCTGCGCGCAGGGAGTGCCCCGGGCTGAGACAGCTGCTCATCGCCAACGGTGCACGGCGCGACATCATGAACGACGACGGCCAAACTGCTGACAAGGTCGGCTATACAGTAAGCGGGACCCGTTGACGCACATCAATTCGTTGGTCTGCGTTTGCTGTCAAACAGCACTTCGTCAGTGGGTCGCGGTTTTGCAGACGTTTCTCAGGCGCCCAGTTATTCCGCCCACACACCTGATGCATTTACGTTTGTTGAAATTTGTACACGCCAAATACTTGTACGTAGAAAACAGCACAACCAAGAAAAGCCCTTTAAGTGTGTGTGTCCGAGTGGGTGGCCGAGCAATTGGACGAAGGCGGGTTTCAGCACGACCACTTTGAGCAAAAAAAACAGAGCCAAAACACGCGTATAGTCCCGCCACGTGCTCATGAGACGACTTTTTTAAAGCTTGCTTGGCCAGATTCAAAATTGCGCAGGTTACACGGGTTTTCGCAAACAAAAGAAAGAGATTGGGCCGAGAGAGATGATGACAAGTTCCAGCTGGCTGACCTCAATTTGTTGCGTGCTTACGCGAACAACAACATCGTTCAACACACAAATGTTTTGGGAGTCAAAAGGGAATTTACGCACCGAGGTGGAGAGCGTGTTTTTAAAAAATACATGCATTTCTCTTTCTTTCATTTCCGAAATACGTGGAACCGGAACTTTATTGGATCCGTTAAAGTTAAATTCAAAATAAGTCGTCTCATAAGTTCGTGGCTGAAGTATACTACTAGGCCGCTCTCTGATGGCTGGCATTTTGGCTCTGGCATTTTGATACAGATATTGGCTATTGTTGGGTTTCAGTGCTCTGTTGATGTATGGATTGCGAGCGAGAATAAAGGCCGACTCCATAACACGCAGTTGTTTCTCTGTGTCACAGTGGTCTAGCACCTTTACGTGCTGCACTGTACATTGATGTGTGCGCATATGAATGGTCATGCCTGAGGCATTGTTGTTTTGCTTGGTGGTGCCATTGGTGTGTTCTTGCAGGCGCTGTCCTAGGCTTCGTGTGGTAGAGCCGATGTATGTGTAACCTTGTGGACATGAACACGTTAATTCATACACACAATTGCGATTGTCTGTGACTTGGGTGTTGGTGTTCTGTTTGTAGTAGAGGAGCCTCCGCAGCGTTTGTTGTTTGCTGAACACCAGTTGAGTGTCGTTGTGTGTGCGCATGTACCTTTTGAGTTGATGTGAGATGTTCCCGTCAAATGGTACGGACATTCGGTTTGTGCATTTGATGGCCTGATTGTTAGGGCGAGTTAATTGTTGCGTGATGAACTGGTGACCGTAGCCGTTGCGTTTGAGTTGTGAAATGATGTAGTCATGTTCAGCGCGTAATGTTTCAGGATCTATGCAGTAGCGATCAGCGCGTTTCCTGAGGCAGCTGATAAGAGCACGTTTGGTGCTCATGTCCACAAACGACGAAGCTGGCAACGTTCGGCCGGAATTGTTTGCTTTGCGGAAGACTGATGTTACAATGTGGGTGTTGCGTTGCGTAATGTTTATGTCAAGAAAGCTGAGCTGACCGTTGGCAGTGTGTTCAGTTGTGAACTGAATGGTCCGGAAAATGTTGTTGGCTTTGTCAACGAACGGTTGTATATCCTCAACACATTTGGAAATAACAATCGTATCATCGACGAAACGACCGTAGAGGATGGGTTGAGAGATGTTGGGGTCAGAGAGAAGCGTTTCTTCGAGGGCGAACATGTAGAGATCACTGACCGCACAACTCAAAGGGTGACCCATTGGGCAGCCAGAATGTTGACGGTAGATGACGTTGTTGAACTGTAGAAATGCGATGTCGAACACGATGCGAAATAGCTCAACGATGTCAGCGATCGAAAGAGTGCTGAGCAGGGGGGTGAGAGGACGCCAATGGTGTTCGGTGCGAGTGAGGATGTCAGGGAGGATTTGGGTGAAGTGGGACGTATCAACGCTGTCATAAAGGGCTTTGACATCCATTGAGATGATTTGGGTTGTGGGGGTGAGGGGAAAGGATCCAGTTGAGAAACGAGGTCTGTGAAGTTGATGATAGATA
>JASAMV010008880.1:0-29716 GCA_030248065.1 Rhynchonema sp. JSB1_4
TTAGGCCGCACTCAGACAAACGCGAAAAGCGAAAAGCGAAAAGTTTTTCAGCGTAGTCATCATCCACAGCGCACGCCAAACAGCCTCTGAAACATTTTGTTTGAGCGTCACTGTGGTTTAGGCCCGTGGTTTAGGAGTTGCTGTTGTGCTGAACTTTTCGCTTTTCGCATTTCGCGTTTGTCTGAGTGCGGCCTAAGGGTTTGAACAACACACATCATGCACGAATTTACGCAACCGTTTAGAACAACGAGATTGCTGTACCATCTGATAACAATTTCAAAGTATATCTCGCCGGTAGCCAACCGACATAGTTCGCAGGTCACTACATAGAGCGCTGCGAAGCTGAGATATTGATACACTGTCCCAATACTTTCTTAATATATTTCAGGGCTGAGGACTGCGGGACCAACATTACGTGGACGAACCAAAGTTGCCCCAGTACCATATTTTGAGAGAGCCCATTAACCAAGTCCAGTGTTACCAGTATCAACTGACACGAAATACCGAATCAGATATAGGGTACCAAACATAACACAAGCAAAACAATTTCGCATAGGGTGGAATTTTCGAAACGGTGTAAAGGTCAGTTGGGCGTAAAGGTCGGTGTAAAGTTCGGTCGAAAGCTCGGTCGGCGTAGTTCGGTGTAAACGTGAAACATTGCCTGTTATTAACGTGGAATGTTTCAAGTTTACACCGAAGTCTATCACACTGAGCTGTCGACCGAGCTTTCCACCGACCTTTACACCCAACTGACCTTTACACCGTTTCGAAAATATCACCCATAATTAAAACTATTGAATCGAGGCCCAAGGCAAAAGAAGTATCAAAGAGCACCATATAAATGAAGAAATAATAATGTCATGACATGATAAGCACAAGGTAACAAAAATAAAGACATAAACATAAAACTTTAGCACGGTAAGGAGTACGGTAGTCGCAAACAGCCAACGGTTATCGTCTCACGTTGGCATAGGTAGTATGTATATGTATGTACATACAATACAATGTATGCGCGGTAAGATTTTTGCGACAGAACCTCGCCTAATAAATGCAAAATGCAGTTCAGGAAAGCAACAAAGGGTGGAATTCAAAAAACAAAGTCAAGCTCATCGTCAAGTTCGCCGTGTCAAGTTCAACGTCAGGCGGGCAATGGAAATGGAAAAAAACTGTCGGCCAACCGAACTGGCCTCTTCACAACGTTATAATCAGCACAGGCTGTGCTGTGGCAGCACACTGCAGCGGTGCAGCTCATCAACATTGTTCTGTTCCAGTGCGAGCGAAACGTTCAGCTTGACGTTGAAGTGGACGGTGAACTTGACGGTGAGCCTGACGGTGAACTCGTGAAAGTTCACCGTCATGTTACACGTTACTTTGAGTTTGACGGTGAACTTTGACGTTGAGCTTGACTTTGTTTTGTGAATTTCAGCCAAAGCTGCATTACAGCAACCAGGTCTGTTCTCGATTTTCGATATCAGAACAAAAATGATCGCAAATTGCCATCCGATCAAATCAAATCACTACGAAATAACAAAGCATGTAGGATCTCTTAGGAGCTGATTCGAAAATTTCGGACTGCGAGCTCTTAGGGTGGAGAATTGTCGACTATTTTAGAAGGAGATTCATAGAATTCCGAGGCGCATCGGTTTACATACCATACATACAATGTACGTGCACCTCATGCCGGGCTCAGACTGTGCCCACCATACTGGTTCTTGCCTCCAAACCTGATACAGGCCAGTGTGATTAGGCTTTTTATAGACAAACTTTATCGCAGTTTTTATCCATAGGACGATTTCTTATCCACTGTATGCACTACATACATAGGGTGATATTTTCGAAACGGTGTAAAGGTCAGTTGGGCGTAAAGGTCGGTGTAAAGTTCGGTCGAAAGCTCGGTCGGCGTAGCTCGGTGTAAACGTGAAACATTGCCTGTTATTAACGTGGAATGTTTCAAGTTTACACCGAGGTCTATCACACTGAGCTGTCGACTGAGCTTTCCACCGACCTTTACACCCAACTGACCTTTACACCGTTTCGAAAATATCACCCATAACCGGGAACAATAGGTAAACAAACAAACATGCGAGATAAATGCAGGGAGCAACATTTAGGCACCAAATGGACCCTGCGTAAGTTAAGTACAATACTATGACAAGGACTGCGACTGTGGCTGTTTTCGACCACAACGTTGAGGCGTTATGCGCTGGTAATTACGATCATCACAAAGTGTTTGGTTATGTAAGTTATGACCAACCCCTTGTGCTGATCGTAATTAGTGCTCCCTCATTCACAAAACGGTCAAAGTAAAAACGGTCTTTTGCTTGCCGTAGTGTAAACGTAGTCAGTCCTTGCCTTGAAACATGATGCAGCCAATGTTAATGAGCTTTGTGAAATACAACAACCTTTTCACAATAATCACAGGGTGGCCGGGCAATTGAGCAAAGCACGCTTGGGCAAGACCACTTTGAGTAAAAAAGGGCGAGCCAAAAGAGTAGAGGTCTTATTTTGTCCCAGTGGCTCAGGCATAGGCTGATATTCACGAAACGGTGGAGTGGAGAGTTGAGTGGAAAGTAGAGTGCAGTTTACAATCGAAAAAACTTGAGCGGAATGTTCAGTGGAATGTTGGGTGGAACGCTCGCGTTCCGTTTTGCCACGCAAAACATTGGAACCGCCACGCCTCCCAACCAAACTGGGTTTGCACAACACAGGAGCGCGTGTATTATTGATCACCGCCGCACGAATAAAATACATTATGCCCACACGCAAACACACACGTCACCACACTACAACGTGGGCAATGTTTCAACGCTACCGTATCCATTGGACTGAACTTTCCACTGAACTTTTCTTTTCACTGAACTTTCCACCCAACTTTCCACTCAGGTTTCCGTCCAACTCTCCACCAGCCCTTCGTGTCGTGAATATCACCCATAGACTGATTTGGCATCAGGCCTAATTAATTTAATGGGTGATATTTTCGAAACGGTGTAAAGGTGAGTTGGGTGTAAAGGTCGGTGTAAGCTCAATCGAAAGCTCGGTCGGTGTCAGCTCGGTGTAAACATGAAACATTGCCTGCTGTTAACGTGGAATGTTTCATGTTTACACCGAGCTGACACCGACCGAGCTTACACCGACCTTTACACCCAACTGAGCTTTACACCGTTTCGAAAATATCGCCCATTTTCTAATTTTCCTGGTCTAGAAAATGGTTGTAAAAGCCGATTCTCTAGGAACTCGTTTTTCTCTGCTTTTTATGGGGCTAGGTTTTTAGTTTATTTGGTATGTTGCAAAAAAAAGTTTTTATTTTTGCGCAATTTTTTAAATTTGCTCTTGCTCGCTTTTTTGCCTTCATTTATTTCTCTGCTTTTCCTTTTCATTGCTGCCTTCATCAAGCTCTCACTTTTTATAGTGTCTTCTACTAATAGATAATATTAATCTGTCACAACTTTCCATTTTTATAACTAGGCTTTAGCTTATACACTTGGGCTTAGTTTTGTGCTTGAGCTTTGGCTTAGAGCTACTGTATTTCGTTTATAGGTTCTGCTCTTTTGCTCTAGCTCAAAATGGTCTTGGTCAAATGTGCTTTGCTCAATTGCCCGTCCGCCAATCACAGTTCGTATCCATGGAAGGATCCCTTATCCCCAGTGGCCCTCGTTTTCGTATGCCAGACAAGCACCTCCCTTGGCAACATATTGTATCCGACCGGTTCGAGTTTGTTCAACGTCAAGAAGGGGATCTGTTCCAGAAAACACGTTTCACTGTAACCGGGACCGCAGGACTTTTGGAATGCCAACGTTGGTACGTGATTGATGATGTCGAGACTGATGGCGAAACCTGCAACACTAACTGCTGTTATTGTCCCTCGGGCACGAACCGCAGCTAAATTGAAAATGGGCTGATTGTGTTAAAGCTGCCAAATAGAAAAGCGTCATAACGGTAAACGGTATGGAGGCACAACAAATGGACGAAAGGAATGTGAAATTTTCCCAAGCGACAGATACCAGCCATGTCGATGGCGTATTTCCGAGTTTTGACAGCGTACATTGAATGCCAACCGGTCACTTCACCGGTCTTCGAATCCACCGCCGGTGCTTCAATCTTAGCACCACCGACCAGACCTGTAAAACGCGTATAGCTGGTCAAACATATCAACAGCCCAACAGCCCATCAAAATATCAACGTGTTTATTTACAGCCCCCTCATAATGCGAACTGGTGCGACTCGGGTAACAATTTGCGTGAACCATATTCGACCTGACGCACTAACCAACAGCCCATACTCCCACATTGAGCACATGTCGCATGCGTTCGAACAGTCGGATGTCGTAAGTGTTGTCGTCATCAGCAAAGTACACCACACCGTGTGCGCGGGGGCGATTCTGTCGCAGCCAGGTCAAACCGGCGTTGCGTTGTTTCATGCCTCGACCTGTGATTTGAAGGAACACGCCAGAATATTCGTGATGATGACAATGTCCCAGCAGTGAGTTTTGCCCGTTTCGGCCTGCTTTCACAAGTGGATGATCAGCCAGGCCTCATTGCTCTCCAGAAGCATTACGACAGACACATAATATATACATACTGTATAGGTACAGTACCTCTAAACTCAGTTTTGTTCCTCGTGAATTCATTGAGATGAGTGTAAGACAGTCGGCTGCGTTGCAACAATCGTTCAATTACGTCACTCTTCTTTGGTGAATCCTCCACCACAATCCAGTGCAGATTGGGCACGTGCATCAGGGTCTGTATAATGGCTGACGGTTATGCATTACCATGTCACAGTTTCACGATGCTAATCTCATTCGGTGTTTTTAAAGTTCCTCCTCCGTAGTGGTTGAAACATGGACACAGGCTTTGACCTAGATTTAGGATTGGGCTGGCTTTGTGTGAGCAGCTCGCTAGCCTGAAGCAAACTGAAACTTATCTATAAATCGCTGCTGATAGTGAGCTTTACCAACACCCCATCATGTGACCAGACCAACGCAACTGATTCAACCTGCGCTAATCGTGTGAGGTCAGCTTTCTGCACCAGACTCTGTTTAGTCGGAGTGATCACATAGATCCAGCTGTTCAATGTTCTCACGTGCGAATGCACCGTTGATTGATTTTCGATTAGTTTCATCGATGAGCGATCATAAATCGGGAACATAATCGTCAGCAGAATCACACACACAAGTACAATTACCACTTGATAGAGTGATTGCGATGAAACGGTTGTGAACATCATAGGTCATAGTCGAACCGAGCTTCAATAGACTTTCAATTGGTAATGGTCGTGTATTGCTATAGCTGAAAGCTTTTCCTGAAACGAGGCCCTGAAGCCCAAACAATGAACTCCGAGCTCCAATCACATAATAACATTTGTATGTATATTTTCACGCGCCCGCAGGCAATAAAGGCGGAATCAACGTTTCATGATCTAATGATTGCTTGCAACTATGTATAGTTTGCATTTGCAGTAGTCGAGGAAATGAAAACGTTATCATGGCACGGTTCATAACACGCGGATGCTATTTTATGCGGGCAGCCGGCTGGCAGCCATTTTTTCGATAACTCTGCGAATTTCGGATTCGGAGATAAAAATTGTTCAGAACAACAGATATGGAATATCTGCAGACATGCTGTGCTTCAGTTTTGGTCCCGACTTTTTAAGACCAAAAAACGAGGTTGGGTCCAAAAACTAAACCTCTCAATTTCGGGCCCCAAAATAGTCGGACCAAGAATACCTTCAGATTCGAATTCCGCATGGTCAAAAAACCCACCAAGTGGTGATTTTTATTGGAAATTGGTGAACTTTTGTTTTTTGGAGCCAAACTTCCGGGTCCCCTTTTTGGGTCTCAGAAGGTCGGGACCAAAAGATATTGCCCTGATTCTCAATCCCCATACCTAAACCACCATATTTGATGTTTTCACCTGTCTTTGCTTCCGAATCCAAGTTATCAGAATTATTGAAAAAAAACGGTTCCGTGCTTTTAGGGCCCAGCGTGCATTAGGGCCCAGCGTGCATTAGGGCCCACGCTACATTAGGGCAGGCGTGCATTAGGGCCCGCGTGCATTAGGGCCCACGTGCATTAGGGCCCACGTGCATTAGGGCCCACGTGCATTAGGGCCCGCGTGCATTAGGGCCCATGTTTCATTAGGGCCCATGTTGCATCAGGGCCCAGCGCTCATTAGGGCCCAGCGTGCATTAGGGCCCAGCGTGCATTAGGGCCCACGTGCATTAGGGCCCACCGTGCATTAGGGCCCAGCGTGCATTAGGGCCCACCGTGCATTAGGGCCCACCGTGCATTAGGGCCCACCGTGCATTAGGGCCCAGCATGAATTAGGGCCCCCGTGCATTAGGGCCCACGGTCCATTAGTCCTTTACACGAGCAAAGTAGTGTGAAACATCACTTACGGGACGGGACGCTTCAGAGCGACTGACAGATAACGGGTTCGACAGTGTTATTTTAAATGTCACTCTCAATAAATCTGAGTGACAGAAATAAGCGTTGCTGATTGTTGGTACATGCTGTTACTTTTCTGTTTTTACATGCCATAACTCGTCACATTCCGTACGTTGTTGATTAGACTTTCGCTTACTTTCCTGTGCAAACGTTTGGTTTATGTATCACAGTTTACATTACGAAGTTACGAACCACGGCGGGCGCTCGGCCGTTTCAGACTTGCGTGGGCGTCGTGCACATTTTTGCTTTTGTTGATAATTGTTTGTTCCACGCAGTCTCACTTCTGTGCTCTTTCTATTCTCAGTTTGTGCTCTATCTATTCTCGAACTTATGTGTCTTAATCTGTCCTGTTATGAAGTATAGATCTGATACCAAAGCGCTTTGAATTTGTTTGTGCGTTTGTGTATGTTGCTATATCGTCCTGTCATCAATATTACACTGATAATAAATGTCTAACGTGGTTTATGTTTGATTTTCCAAGATCATAAGGACTGGACAAACGGTAGCTACTACCAGCACGGTGGGACGTTAGGCAGAACTTTTCAGAATATCAGTTTCTCGTATATAATTCAGTGCCCATCGTATTTTGCTTGTTATTGACAGTGCGATGATAATTCACAAAATACATACGGTTGTGCACGTTCAGTACGGTTGCTGTTTCGGTTGTAAGATCAGTGGGTACGTCAAGCACACAGCAGTTTCAATACAGAGCTCGGTTCGGACATGAGCAACTTATTCGTTGCAATGTGATTTGGAGAACGGCATTCATGCGGATAAATATGTACCTGCAGTAGCTATACTATTATATGTATGTACTTTTTAGCCACCGCCCTTCTTCTTGCAGCTTCAGGCACACTGCGGCTGTTGGTTTGTGAGAGGACTGACATTTCTGCACGACATCACAACCTCCTGGCACCAACCGCTCAATTCGTAACGAACCTACTGTACATGATTTGTCGAATTGATCTGCTGTTTTGATAGCGGGAAAGAACCACCATGTTGCAAAGTGTGCATAAATAAGGCTGTCAGTCATCATAAATGTGCAGGACATAAACGCGGCCCACACTGTCGAACCCGTTATCTGTCAGTCGCTCTGAAGCGTCCCGTCCCGTAAGTGATGTTTCACACTACTTTGCTCGTGTAAAGGACTAATGGACCGTGGGCCCTAATGCACGGGGGCCCTAATTCATGCTGGGCCCTAATGCACGGTGGGCCCTAATGCACGGTGGGCCCTAATGCACGGTGGGCCCTAATGCACGCTGGGCCCTAATGCACGGTGGGCCCTAATGCACGTGGGCCCTAATGCCCGTGGGCCCTAATGCACGCTGGGCCCTAATGCACGCTGGGCCCTAATGAGCGCTGGGCCCTGATGCAACATGGGCCCTAATGAAACATGGGCCCTAATGCACGCGGGCCCTAATGCACGTGGGCCCTAATGCACGTGGGCCCTAATGCACGTGGGCCCTAATGCACGCGGGCCCTAATGCATGCGGGCCCTAATGTAGCGTGGGCCCTAATGCACGCTGGGCCCTAATGCACGCTGGGCCCTAAAAGCACGGAACCAAAAAAACGCTGCAAGCCTGTTGCCGGCGTAAAATTAGCACATGTTTGGTTCGTAAGATTACGGTCTGCTGTTCGCAAAACCTCACTTGCGCCTTGACACAATGTTGAAGAATGTGGCCTGGCAACGCAATGAAGCCATTCTATGTTGTAGCTATAGCACGGATCACATTCAGGTGCAAAATACATAGCAACGGGGCGGCACACGTGCATGGATAGACACCATCGAATGCGACCAAACCTACTAGCCGCTTACAAAAACAAGCAATCCAGCCGCTTAACAGAACAACTGTAGTTCTTTACTGATTATCCTGGGCGGTCATGTTATGATGACTGCTTTGGGTGGAATTCTCGAAGTCGTGAACAAACATGGGTCCACACATTTATCACGCACGTATTCGTATAATACAATATTTTCAAGTTAGACTACAATTTATCCGGTGTTTGCGTAACGAAACGTATTGTCCATTTGATGAATGAAGTGGGATTGTCTATAACTGTTTGTATCGTACCTGCTAATGACTGGATTTCGATTTCGCACACCGCCAATTTTATCCCTGTTGCGTTTGGGTTACCAAGGCACGAGTAAACTTGCGTTTACAGCTGGGGAACGGTAACAACTGCATTGTGAAAGTAGACTCTTCTGTTGAAAAAACGCAAAGTCTGACAATGAAAAGAATGAATTTTGATCGCAAACATTTCAAGAATTCCGCCCCAATGGTCAAATGAGAGCAGTGTGGTAACACAGTGACTGTAGCTGTTCTGGTGCACACGATCAAGGCGCCAGCCAGGTCCATAATGATAATCTGGGACCGAAATTAGGTTAGGACTTCGTGAGTGCGTGTCAGGGCCTTTGTTGTCATTTGAAAGTGGTCCTTTTCCTTTCATTCAATATACCTCTGCATAATGATATTCAAGTTTTTAATGGTGCACAACCGATGAATACCGTGGTTCTGCGTGTGCACCGTGACTGTATTTGTGTCCGATATCAAAGTCTATGAATCACATGTGCAACAGCTTCAGTCAGTCGCTGCAGAAAAGCGTGTAAAAAGGAGCAGCAGCCCACACACACGCGCGCTAATGGTTGTCGATGGTTGCGAATTGCCGGTACCGCTGCGTTTCGTGGCCCGCCCCGCATTACATACCAAGCAGATTTGATCATTATTAATTTCAAGTTCCAGGATTAGGCTCAGCCTCCGCTAGCGCCTGTATAGCACCGATCAGTGTACGCCTGAGCTCAAGCCTCACGATAGGCAAGCCTGGCCCAAGCAAGCTGATGCCCAAATGAACTTCACATGAATGTTATCAGTGCACCAAATGATACAGTACCGAAAATGGCTGCACGTGTTGTGTACGTGGCACGTTCCAGTCAACAACAAACCAACATATACAACGACTGCCTCTTACTTGTTTTATCTTGCCAGCAGCTGCTTACATATTCGCAACGCTAATCCTATAATGCTCTTTATTATCATGAGCTGCTATGAGCCTGTGACGGTGGAGCAATTGCTGTTGAACAGCCAACATGTAATCTCTTCCCGGCATGCACTTTGGTGGCAACTTTTATGTTGGAAGAAATCACGGAAACAACGAAATCGCAAGGTATGACACACACAACCTTGTTTTGCTGCCAAACCCAAGCCTCGACCAAACCCGCGCGGTTGCCAGCACAGTGCACGCCGCAGTGGCGGATCCAGCTTTTGGCCAAGAGAGGGGCCAAATCCAAAAAGTCATTTTTATCTAGTGCTTGTTCCATTTTTGAAAAGTCATTTTTATCTAGTGTTCGCTCAGAATTTCGTGCTTTTTACACCACATGTTATTCAAAATGTGACAATGCGCGCGAAGCGCGCGAAATTTTGGCCCTTTTACACTCGCGAAAGCCAAATTTCATTGAAAAATGAGTGTCTCTGATGAGCGAAGCGCGCGATTTTTGGACTTGTAAAGTGCATTAGGGTGTAAATCCCGTGATTTAGCTGTCCTTTTTCCTTCTTCCTTCCGAAACGGTAGCCCCCTTCAGGGGCCAAATGGACCACAGGGGTGTATGGCCCCCCTGTGGCCCCCCTGGATCCGCCCTCGGCATGCCGGCCTATTATGGGATAACTGCATGAAAGAAATAATCGTGAACACGTGAAAGAAACACTCAATTGCAGTCAATCAATTTTGAACCGCACTGCAGGTATGTAGGTATTGATTTTGGATTTTGATTTTCTCTGGTTTTTCACTGATTTTCTGTGATTTTGACTCTCGATTTTGAATATCAGAATAAAAAATATCGGAAATTGCCGTCCGATCAAGTCAAATCACTAGACAAAATCTCTCATTGGAGCTGATATTCGAAAACCGCACCATACTCTTGCCTCCAAACCTGATACGGCCCAATGTCATTGAGCTTTTTTTACAGACGAACTTTATGGCGGTTTTTATCCATAGGACGATTTCTTATTAACTCTATGCACTACATACATAACCGGGAACAACGAGTATACAAACAAACATGCGGTACAAATGCAGGGAGAACAATATTTAGGCACCAAATGGGCCCTACGTAAGTCAAGTACAACGACAACGACTGCGACTGGGGCTGTTTTCGACCACAACGTGGAAGCGTTATGCGTTGTGTAATTACGATCATCACAAAGTGTTTGATGGTCTTTTGCTTGCCGTAGTGTAAATGTAGTCAGTCCTTGCCTTCAAACTTGATGCAGCCCAATGCTATTGAGCTTTGTGAAATACATACAACAACCTTTTCATAATAATCACACCTCATATCCATATTCATGGAAGGACCCTTTATCCCCAGTGGCCCTCGTTTTCGTATGCCAGACAAGCACCTCCCTTGGCAACATATTGTATCCGACCGGTTCGAGTTTGTTCAACGTCAAGAAGGGGATCTGTTCCAGAAAACACGTTTCACCGTAACCGGGACCGCAGGACTTTTGGAATGCCAACGTTGGTACGTGATTGATGATGTCGAGACTGATGGCGAAACCTGCAACACTAACTGCTGTTATTGTCCCTCGGGCACGAACCGCAGCTAAATTGAAAATGGGCTGATTGTGTTAAAGCTGCCAAATAGAAAAGCGTCATAACGGTAAACGGTATGGAGGCACAACAAATGGACGAAAGGAATGTGAAATTTTCCCAAGCGACAGATACCAGCCATGTCGATGGCGTATTTCCGAGTTTTGACAGCGTACATTGAATGCCAACCGGTCACTTCACCGGTCTTCGAATCCACCGCCGGTGCTTCAATCTTACCCCCACCGGCGAGACCTGTAAAACGCATATAGCTGATCAAAAATATCAACACGCGTGTTTATTTACAGCCCCCTCATAATGCGAACTGGTGCGACTCGGGTAACAATTTGCGTGAACCATATTCGACCTGACGCGCTAACCAACAGCCCATACTCCCACATTGAGCACATGTCGCATGCGTTCGAACAGTCGGATGTCGTAAGCGTTGTCGTCATCAGCAAAGTACACCACACCGTGTGCGCGGGGGCGATTCTGTCGCAGCCAGGTCAAACCGGCGTTGCGTTGTTTCATGCCTCGACCTGTGAATTGAAGGAACACGCCATAATGTTCGTGATGATGACAATGTCCCAGCAGTGAGTTTTGCCCGTTTCGGCCTGCTTTCACAAGTGGATTATGTGTCAGGCCTCATTGCTCTCCAGAAGCAATACGACAGACATTGTTGCTCGTATAAAATGTCACTTGCTGCGCACGAGCGTAAACCGTCTGTTTCCCAAGGGAGTCCATTTTTCTGTCAGTAATGCTTGCTGGAAAAGCTATGTACATAGTACAGTATACCCGTGTTTTTCATCTGAGCTCATGAGCCTACGCCTGCGACCGCTTATGTACTGTGCATGCAAGCATTTTTGCAGGCTCTGCTGCAGGCTGCTATAGTCTGTTGATTATATTTCGACATAGTGTATAAGCCCCATTCAGCGATGTTTGGAGCGGGCTGGGTCGACGCCATTCTAAATGAATGTTTCAGGCATTGCCAACTCATTCGCAGAGCCATTGAACATTGTTGGTGTTGTGCGATGACAGGCCACGTGTTTTTGTGCCACGCGGCAAGCAATGTTCAATCGGTCTTTTGCCTGAGTTAGCAATGCTTGAAACATTTTTTTTTATTTTTATTTCTGAGCTCCATCAGCATAGGTTTGCTACAAAGGAGGGATCACAGCATACAGTAATCCAAATGACTGACAATTTAGTGCTCAGCGATTTCTCCTAAGTTACCCTAGAGTCCAAAGGACTTATCACCGTCAGCAACAGAATCGCAGTCAATCTCAGGAAGACATGGCTCTATTTAAGTGCGCTCCTGTCGCTCCACATTCAAATTGCTTTGAAGCTTCGGTTCGGGCCACGAAGGGTCCGGTGCGGCAGGCAACCATGTTTGCCTTGCTTGAAACATTCATTTAGAATGGCGTCGACCCAGCCCGCTCCAAACATAGCTGAATGGGGCTTATACACTATGTCGAAATATAATCAACAGACCATATCTTTGGGCATTTCGACCTGGGTACCCACGTTACCCATGTTACCCAGCCACAGGGTCTGCGCCACAAGCCTGGGTACCCTGGGTACCCAGGTCGAAATGTTCTCGAAAAAAGCGTGGGTACCCTGGGTACCCAGGTCGAAATGCGCGTGCGCTTGCATGCACATGCATGCCGACTACGGCGTAAGTGTGAAAATGATAGTCAGAAAAACAGCATTTCCGAACACTGTAACGCCGTATCACGCCGCGGGCTTAGTCATGATAGTTTGAATAATAACAACATGCAGCCATACATGGCGTCGAAACGTGTTTGAAAAAGTCAATTGGAAAAACACAATTAGAAGAACACCACTATTCATTTGACACATACAGACAGGCTTAGTGCAGTCGTGATAGTTTGAATAATAACAACATGCAGCCATACATGTCGTCGAAACGTGTTTGAAAAAGTCAATTGGAAAAACACAATTAGAAAAACACCACTATTCATTTGACACATACAGACAGGCTTAGTGCAGTCATGATAGTTTGAATAATTACAAGTCAATTGGAAAAACCCAATTAGAAAAACACCACTAGACATTTGACACATACACACATTTTAGATTAGCACCCCAACACCAATAAGACACCCCGACAACCGTGAGACCGTAGTGGCGCACCTAGAACTGGGCCACCCAACGCAACACAGGCAACACACAACACAGAACGCGCAGGCATGCGCGTGCATACCATCACAATGAAATTCTGTATAGTTAGATTATTTTCATTGTTATTTTCCAACAGGACGCGCAGGCATGCGCGTGCATGCTGCATGCACAAGCTAATGCGCGTGCAAACTAAATGTGCATGCAAATACAAATTTATTTTCAATTGGGTACCCAGGGTACCCCAAAATAGGAGAATTCGCGCGCGCGCGAAATCTTATACATGGGAAAAGCAGAAATTCCAAAACTGCGACCTGGGTACCCACAGCCGGCAAAAGGCAGATATGCGAGGCAGCCGTAGCCAAAAAAACTGCTTTTTGCCAATCCCGAACACACGTGGACATATTTAGTTGACACCCTGTAATTCCAAATCTTATTTCCGCTTTTTTTGAAAAATCTGCTTCCTATCTTTTGCATGGTGGGTAACATGGGTAACATGGGTAACGTGGGTACCCAGGTCGCAATGGCCTATCTTTTGTATTGACTGAGCAAGCTCAAGCAAACAAACGATAGGCTCGGCTCGGCGCAGGCTCGCATGCACCGTACATACACATAAACGCTCGCAGGCACAGGCTCATGCTGCAGGGTCAACGTATGTATGCATCGCTGTGCTTGCTTCTTTTTTAGCGTGACATTTTAGTTGTTAATTTTTTTGTCTTTCTGCGAGATTTGTTCGCCTTTTGTCTGTTTCGGCAATTCTGTTTGCGAATTCTACCTATTTTCCAGCTTGAACTTACAGTACCGGTTGCATCTCTTGGCTGTTTTTCGCATGATTCATGCGGCATACCATGCGGCATGGTACCTCCTTAAGTATAGAATCATGCGAAAAATCATGCGGCATTATGCGACCCCATGCGAGCATTTTCGTCACAATGCGAGAATCATGTGGCATGATTTTGGACCATGCGGCATGATTCTCGCATGATTGTGTTGACTTGGCTGCTGGTTTAGTTTGGCTCTGTTTGTGATCACTGGCGATTTATCAGCTGTCAGCTTGAATGTAACGAGTATCCTGGTTGAATCTCAGTGGAGATATGCTTGAGAGAAGCATAAATCGTTATGTAGTTAACTACTTCGCTACTACACCTTTAAAGTCGAATTGCGGGAAAAAGTTTGTCATACAAAGTATACCACACAAACATTTCTGTTAAAAGCTTTTTTGGCAAATTTTACGAATGTTATTTAGCCTGACAACAGATAAACTGCCTGTGGTCACGAACAGATCAAAACTAAACCAGTAGCCAAGTCAACACAATCATGCGAGAATCATGCCGCATGGTCCAAAATCATGCCACATGATTCTCGCATGGTGACAAAAATGCTCGCTTGGGGTCGCATAATGTCGCATGATTTTTCGCATGATTCAGTACTTAAGAAGGTACCATGCCGCATGGTATGCCGCATGAATCATGCGAAAAACAGCCAAGAGATGCAACCGGTACTGTAGCATAAATTCTCCAAAACAGCAAGAAACAACAATTAAATTTAAATGGAATTGCAACGCACAAAAGAAGCGATGCATCCACCGAGCCTGCAAGCCTGCAGGCCTGCAGGCTCGCTCATGAGCCTGCGCCTGCGACTGCTTATATGTATTTGTCGCACAATGACTTTATGAGAATTGGTCAAATTTTTTTCCTGAGTCGTGGAGCAGGAAAGTGACGGGGCAATAATGATGCGTTGCGAGATCACACACATAGGGTGATATTTTCGAAACTGTGTAAAGGTGAGTTGGGTGTAAAGGTCGGTGTAAGCTCAATCGAAAGCTCGGTCGGTGTCAGCTCGGTGTATACCACCCAAAGAATGCAGTCACCCAAACGTGTCAGACCCGCAGCAACGTGGGTGTTCTGCTAGATTATTTTCAGCTGAAAATGTTTTGTGAGAATCACAAATACAATAGCACAGTGGTTAAAGGGAGCCTTTCGCATTTCAAACCGCCTTCAAACTTTGCACGCATTTGAATATTGTTCAGGGCGTTATTAAACTCTCACGCACCAAGAACCCAATCTGCAGCATGCAACCGGGAGAAGCACTTTAAGTAGAACATCCGGGAACAAAGTGTGCCGCGGACCAGCCCAATTTACACATGCGCATTCAGACAAACTGCTTGATCAAAAAGGTGTCAAGGCGAATGAATGTTTCGCATGAAACGTGCAACACTACTAACTATGGAATTTCGCTTTTCTTTATATTTCGAATTTCAACGAATTGTTCCAGCGCGACAAGCAGACCTTGAAACATTTGGCAGCCACGCATGAACAATTCGTTGCAATTCGAAATAAAAAGAAAAGCGAAATTCTATAGTGAGGCAGGGGCAAATATCGTGCGAAACATTCTGCGCCTTGACCGCCCTTGTCATCAGGCGAGTTGCCTGAGTGCGCAGGTAGAAATTGGGCTGGTCCACATTTGATTTTGTTCGCGGATGTTCCTCTTGAAGGGCATCTCCTGGCCGCATGCTGAACGTTAGACCTCCGGTGTGTTTGACTTTTATGACGCCTTGACCGCTGTCTAAACACATGCGAAGTTTGAAGGGGGTTTGAAATGTGAAAGGCCCCCTTTACGAGTGACTGAACGTGAAAATCAGGATTGATTTGATGAATTCTTATATGATTATTCTAATATCTGTGCATGCGAGCCTGCAGGCTCTGCAGGCTGCTATAGTGTTTCCTGTCTTTCTTGGTGCAAGGAAACAAGCGGCCCCCGTGTTACAACTGAACTTCTAGTTGAGGTCGAGATTACAAATTCTACTCCATCAGTACCAGCTGCAACTCTCGGTGAAGTCTGCCTTTACGCGTGCAGCACGCGTGCGTACGCATGCATGCCTCTGACGCCTTCACACACAAAAGTATAAGAGGCCGAATGCACCACAGGCACCGCGTGCACAGTGCTGAAGCGTTCAAAGGCGTGCACGCGGTTTGTTTGGGAGGTTCAGGTTCCTGTAAAAAAATTGTTCCTCCGCAAAGCAATGTCAGAGAAAACGGCACACAAAAATAAAATAAAAAACCGATTTCTCTTTCTTTTCTTTTTCGTAAGCTAACGGAACCGGAACAGCGCTGGATCCTGTCAACCTTTTCAGCTGACAAAGTGTCATGAGCTGATGGATGGACTATACATACAATACACAAGAAAGAAAAATGCCTCAAGGGGCATGAAAGAAATATGGTTCCCTGGTTGACTGCATAAAAGAACGATACTATGTAGCTTACACGTGGGTGATGTTTCATGAAGCACTGGAATAAACGTAAGTGCGTTCTGAGCTAGTTTGTCCACCGCCGCAAGCTCTTTTGAACCAACACCCAGCTGATATCGAAACTTTCGTTCAATCAGACAGTTGTTTCTTCGCAGCGCAACGTGTAGTGTGTGGCGTGCAAAGCAGTGTGTGTCTGCACGGTTGCATGGGTATAAGTGCAACTTTGAGCCGCAGCAGTCGTCAAAATGGCGCGAGTTTTTATTTTTGAACTCTCGCAACATAGGGATATAGGGAATGAATCATTATGTCGCTTAGCATTACCATGCTTGCTCCGATATATGTATGTACAGGCACCTCTAAACTCAGTTTTGTTCCTCGTGAATTCATTGAGATGAGTGTAAGACAGTCGGCTGCGTTGCAACAATCGTTCAATTACGTCACTCTTCTTTGGTGAATCCTCCACCACAATCCAGTGCAGATTGGGCACGTGCATCAGGGTCTGTATAATGGCTGACGGTTATGCATTACCATGTCACAGTTTCACGATGCTAATCTCATTCGGTGTTTTTAAAGTTCCTCCTCCGTAGTGGTTGAAACATGGACACAGGCTTTGACCTAGATTTAGGATTGGGCTGGCTTTGTGTGAGCAGCTCGCTAGCCTGAAGCAAACTGAAACTTATCTATAAATCGCTGCTGATAGTGAGCTTTACCAACACCCCATCATGTGACCAGACCAACGCAACTGATTCAACCTGCGCTAATCGTGTGAGGTCAGCTTTCTGCACCAGACTCTGTTTAGTCGGAGTGATCACATAGATCCAGCGGTTCAATGTTCCCACGTGCGAATGCACCGTTGATTGATCTTCGAATAGCTTCATTGATGAGCGATAATAAGTCGGGAACATAATCGTCAGCAGAATCACACACATAAATGCAATCACCATTTGGCCGAGCGATTGCAATGAAATGATTTTGAACATCATGAGAGTTCGAAGTCTTGATGCGTTGGTGATATGTGTATTATTTGTTTGTTTCTGCAATATGAATATAAAGGACCCAATAATAAACTCAAAACCAAGGCCGAATTCGCAATGCAGCGCATCAGCGTGTTAGCGCCTTAGCGTGTTGCTGATTAGCGTTCACGCTTTTCAGGCACGCCCTTACATTCACAATAGAAAATTGAAAAAGCACGTTAGCGTGCGCGCTTATCAGTGACACGCTAATGCGCTAACGCGCTAACACGCTAACCAGCAAAACGCGATTGCATTCACAATGCCCGTTGATCGATACGTAAAAAGACATGATTCTAAGCCCCAAAATGGATCAAAAACATTCCCAGTGAACACAGCAGGCTTTATTTAGTAAAGGCAAACCACGCCAACACGAGCCCGATTTCGGAGGTGGTAGATTAGTGAAACATTCACACGTGGCTGCTGATTTGGGAAACGTTACACGTTGTGGAATACAACGTGGTGCATGAGGATTTCTCTTTCTTTGCGTTTTGCTAGTGCACCAACTCCGAAATCGGGCTCGTGTTGGCGTAGTTTGCCTCTATGTTTTTACATTTTTCGTGGTCTGATAATGTTTGCAAATTAAATTATAAACTTTACAACACGTGCATCCAGTGCTATCGCGCAAAAAAGTTAGAACAATTCCTAATCGTGCACGCTAACGCGAAGACGCGCTTGCATTGTGAATGCGGCCTAAGCAGTGCTTATCTCAAACACCCACGTAAAGGCAGTCCACGGGAGGTTGTCACTCAGCCCCCGAATACCGTAACCCACCGCAAGCGAGATCGTTGCGAGACCCACGCTGATTGCTGTTTATCGACACGTGTATTAGCGGCAGCAAGCTGGAAATTGTCATCGTGCGCGACGATCACCAAAACTTCGAAATGTTGGTTGGTGTTGGCGCTAACACGCAAAACATAGATAAAAAACAAAATGGTCTCGCCACGATCCTTGCAGATCAAAATTACGGTGGGTTACGGTATTCGGGGGCTGAGTGACAACCTCCCGTAGACTGCCTTTAAATCTGCCAACTCATAAACCAACAATAGCCCAACTGACACGTCGCACAGCAAAACACACACACACACACAATAACAACACGCACACGTGGGAATTTTCATGAGATTGGTGGCAGGCAACAGGAAAGGATTCAACATCGCACTCCTTCCCCTTCAGGCTGTGAGCAGATAAACGCGGAATGCGGAATGAAAACCAGCGTAGTCATCATAGCCCTAACGCGCCAAACAGACTTTGAAACATTTTCATGATGCGCCACAGTGCTTTAGCTGTACAGTTAAACCGGCCAACCGGATATCGCATGCTCTCAGAATCAAGCCGTTCACAATAAAATGTCACGGTATATAATCTGTGATCATAAAAACAACGTTCAAACAAGCTAACACACGTTAAAATTGTCCCAATTTTTTTTAAAATTTTGTTTTCAGGAACAAACGCGAGCTTGTGCCGACTTATGGTACGCTCACCCTTTTGATTAGGCAACAGCAGAACATTTAGTAGGAAATCCAACCAGCTCAACTGCCAACACCCACATGCGAAATGTTTCACAACGTGTGATTTTTTTAGCTCACTGTTTTTTGTCACGTCGTCTGCTGTGTTTTGTAGCATTTGCCTGATCGAAAGGGCGAGCGTAAGTCGGCACAAGCTCGCGATTGTTCCTGAAAGCAATTTTTCAAACATTAATTCTGACAGTTTTACCGTGTTTTATCACGTTTGATCGCTGTTTTTGTGATCATTGAACAACAATAGTCAAATTTCATAGTAAAAAAGCAAACATGAGATATCCGGTTTCCCGCTTTAAGGAGTTGCTGTTTTGAAACCAATTCCGCATTCCGCGTTTATCTGCTCACAGCCTTAGCAAAGGTTTTTAACCAACTCCTCCACAAGGACAAAAAAACAATAAAAGATAAAGGCACAGAAGCAAGAGAAGAAACACAGCAGAACACAAAGAGCAACGCACGATGCAAGATGGCACAAATGCAAAGCAAAGAGCACCAAAGCAGCGAGAAAACTACAGCCTGAAAAGCACAAAACAACAATGAACAGCCAAGAAAATGCGATGAATTCAGATAAAAATCCTGCAAAACACAAAATTACTGGCATTTTCTCACACAGACAGGCTTTTGTTTCACACGATAAACTTTGTGTTTCATAAAATTCAAGCGCTGAAACATTTCCACTTTTTCCATTGATTTCTTTGCACTTTATACTTCAATATTGACACCTTTTATGTTTGAGTATCACATTTGTAACTCGCCAGTTGAACGTCAACTTTCCACAATAACAGATTTTTTTGCATTTTGAAAATAATATTTCCAGTTATTATTTTGTCAGTATTGAATGGCTGACACGTATGGGTGAAAGCTTTGTCATCATCTTGCCAATTGTGTAATTAGTTTCACAGGTGATCCAACGCACGGCGGTAATCTCTAACGGGCAACAGCGGCGCAAAGTGCTACTCAGAGGCGCAAAAAACCAGGGGCGCATTGGGCGTAGGGGCGAGATAGTATGTGCAAAAAGTAATGCAGCATGTTTAAGGATAGGCGGGGTCAAATCGGGTCACGGTAGTTGCAGGACTAATGTTTCACGGCTCCGAATTAGTGGTTTGTACACATTAGCGCATTTTCATATGGAAAAGCGTAACAGTTGGTTAGAGGTACACTTTTTTGTACGTTGGCCGGTGAACGTGACAAATCAGTTGTCACAACTGAAGAATACATGTCACAAAAAACATGGTTGAACTCCAGGCGACGCACAAAATCAAGCACGACGACCTGCAATTCGAGCTGCCGTACTGCCCCGGAATCACAGTGATGCAAGTGCTGCTGGCTTGTTGTGCGACGTGCAAGGTACATGCCCTTTTAACCGCAACGTTCCACAGATACGTAACAATGTCTACATGCCCTTTTAACGCAACGTTCCACAGATATTGGTCGCACAATGACCATATAAGAATTCATCAAATCAATCCTGATTTTCAGATTCAGTCACTCTTAACCACTGTGCTATTTGTGATTCTCACAAAACATTTATATCTGAAAATAATCCAGTAGAGCACCCACGTTGCTGCAGGTCTGAAACATTTTGGTGATTGCATGTTTTGTGTGCTATCGCGCAACGCAACGTCACTGCCCCGTCACCTTCCCTCTTTGCGATCCAGGAAAAAAATTTGACCAATTCTTATAAAGTCATTGTGCGACCAATACATAACAATGTCAGGCGCATGAACATATAGGTATCTATTTCAGAAATTCCTTGTGCGCAACAATGCACCGAAGAAAAGACAATACCGATGGTTCTTCGTGACACAAGAAAGAACACAAGAACGGCGAATGGCATCACATGCTGCAGTTGGTGCGTTGCAACAACGAATGTGTGTTCAAAATAAATGGGAATTGTATTCACGTACCCGTATGTACACCTGCTGAATGAAGGAGAGCAGGGCGACAGATACAAATGGGTATAGTCTGTTGATTATATTTCGACATAGTGTATAAGCCCCATTCAGCGATGCTTGGAGCGGGTTGGGTCGACGCCATTCTAAATGAATGTTTTGAATGTTTCACAGGCATTGCCAACTCAGGCAAAGATCGATTGAACATTGCTTGCTGCGTGGCGCAAAGACACGTGGCCTGTCATCGCACGACACCAACAATGGGTGATATTTTCGAAACGGTGTAAAGGTCAGTTGGGTGTAAAGGTCGGTGGAAAGCTCGGTGTGAGAAAGTTCAGTGTAAGCTCAGTGTTAGCTTGAAACATTGCACGCTGAGCAAGCAGCAGACGCGCGTTTCTAAACGAAAGGTGAACTTTGTTGGTTTGCTGTGCAAGCGTAAAGCGTTTGTTTGCAATCTGGCTCTTTTAAGCTGGTTGCACAAACGTTTTAAAGGAATATTTGTAAATTACCTAACATTTCGCTGCAAGGCTGTTGAGAAATTGAACATTCATTGACGGCGGTGCCAAAAATTTTGACGTCACTAACTGATCGCAGCACCAAATCAGAACGGCTCCATGAAAGGTTACGAAATTCTTACATATCATTTAAAAACGCTTGTGCAACCAGCCTAAACAAACAATATTGCAAACAAACTATTTACACTTGCACAGCAGACTGTCAAAGTTGACCTTTCGTTTAGAAACGCGCGTCTGCTGCTTGCTCAGCGTGCAATGTTTCAAGCTTACGCCGGGCTTACACTGAACTTTCTCACACCGAGCTTTCCACCGACCTTCACACCCAACTGACCTTTACACCGTTTCGAAAATATCACCCATTGATCAATGGCTGTGCGCCTGAGTTGGCAATGCCTGTGAAACATTCAAAACATTCATTTAGAATGACAGACGCGAAAAGTTAACTTTTTGCTTTTCGCTTTTCGCGTTTGTCTGAGTGCGGCCGAAAACTGCTGCGGCAGCTGCTCAACATATTCGGCTGCGATTATCGTAAATACGTAGAATCAGTGAGCATCGATGAGGAACATAGCGGTTGGCCGTCCGAAGACTACGACCCATCCAAGTCACCGTAAAATGTATGTATAAAATATAGATATTAGTATGAGAACGATAATTTATGTGGTTTCTGTTTTTTTACGCCTCGTTTCGTTCTATTTTTCATCGCAACTTTTTCTTTGTCGCTCAATTTTTTGTGCCTTGTGGATGACTTTACCAATTATCAAATGGTGCGCGATCTTCTAATTTGTATGTAACACAGAGATTTAAGTGAACACCATAGTTTGGGTTTTTCTGGTTGCTACGTTTTGTTTGTTTCATGCCGACTTTTTCTTTGTGGCTGAAATTTGTGGCGTCTTCTCGGTGTTTTTAGGAATGATTAAATTGTGCGCGATCTTTTCATTTCTATGTAACACAGGCATTAAAGTGAAAACCATAATTTGTGTCTTTTCTGGTTCTTCCGTTTCGTTTTTTCCTGTTTTTCTTCCCGACTTTTCCTTTGTCGCTCAATTATTTGTGCTTTCGCTGCGTTCTTATGAATAATTAAATTGTGCCCGATTCTTTTATTTGTATGTCTCGGGTCAAGTCAGTATGAATTTCTACATGTCTCTATGAACACAATTTTACCTCAGTGAATGAACATTAACAGGCAACTGATTGTACTTTTTTGTGTATCCGTATGCATCATATACATCGATGAAATAAAACCCATACTGTCACGGTCGTACATGACGAGCGCAGCGTGCACACTTTTGGGCTCCCTAAGCAGGAAAGTCTGATTAGGAGCGATTTTGGTCAAATTGCCTCGTTGAATGTCCGATGCAACGAGGCAATACGGGCGATGCTATGCTTTACGTGCGCCCGTAATGCGCCCCTGGGTCGCACTTTGCGCCCCGTTAGAGATTTCGGCCAACGCAAACATTCTTGAAGGACGTGGAAGACACTCTGCCTTGACGCCATTTAAGAAGCAAGCAAGATGTTAGCTGTTAGCTTTGTGCCAAATTGAAAGGCAATATTTCATCTGCTCAAACAACATCGAGTTTCTTTGTATTTCAGATTCAGAATATAATCTTTTTCTCCATAAATAAGAGAAAAACAGCAGCGATCGACACCGTCACGTCACTTTTGCTGCCGGGTAGTCGTTTCATGACTGGGATTCTTGCTCGTCTTGTATATATTGTTAGACTTTTCAATCGATAAAAGTTGTTGTGTGATTCGAGATGCATGCAGGTATAGTCTGTTGATTATATTTCGACATAGTGTATAAGCCCCATTCAGCGATGTTTGGAGCGGGCTGGGTCGACGCCATTCTAAATGAATGTTTCAAGCATTGCTAATTCAGGCAAAGGCCGATTGAACATTGCTTGCCGCGTGTCGCAAAAACACGTGGCCTCTCATCGCACAACACCAACAATGTTCAATGGCTCTGCGAATGAGTTGGCAATGCCTGAAACATTCATTTAGAATGGCGTCGACCCAGCCCGCTCCAAACATCGCTGAATGGGGCTTATACACTATGTCGAAATATAATCCCATCACCCCCCACCTAGGTAGCACGGATGTCTGCTGCGTGTAGAACTGCTGCGCATCCTACAAGCGCCCGTCTCGGAGCCGGCTAGACCTAGCTTGCCTGGATCCCCCTCTTCCGTTCATATTTACGATACCGCAACATTTATGAACACAGTTTCATTCAGAACACATAGTTAAGTTACAGTTAGCTAAGCTATAACAAACTATGGCTATAGTTAATGTTTTCTGACAGACAAATTTTATGAACTTTTCCCGTATACATTTATGAACCCAGCTTCATTCATAACAGATGGTTAAGTTACAGTTACCTAAGTTACAGTTAACGTTTTTTATTTATGAACTTTGCGTGTGAACATTTATGAACGCACCTTCATTCAGAACAGGTAGGGAAGTTACTGTTACCGTTAAACAATTTATAGTTAACGTTTTTTTACATATAACATTTATGAACTTTTCGTGTAAACATTTATGAACGCACCTTCATTCAGGACAGATGGTTCAGGTAGCGTTAAACAATTTATAGTTAACGTTTTTTTACATATAACATTAATAAACTTTTCGTGTGAACATTTATGAACCCAGCTTCCTTCAGAACAGATAGTTAAGTTACAGTTACCTAAGTATAGTTAACGTTTTTTTACATATAACATTAATAAACTTTTCGTGTAAACATTTATGAACGCACCTACATTCAGAACAGGTAGGTAAGTTACAGTTAATGTTTTTTGGTAGATAATATTTATAAACTTGAAATTATGTATTGACTTACATTCAACATTTACCAACAACAGCGTTCCTTACAGAGTTACCACACCACACGGCATTGCCTGAGTTCGTGTTTCGGTTTGCGAAACGTTTGAAATTAGTTTCTTTCAAAAGTGAACCACCACATGGCATTCGCAAACTGTTTGAGAAATGTTTATGTGCGTTTTTATTGCCATGGCTTAGCCTTAGACGTTTGTCCTTTGTTACCTACAAGGTAATCACCAATATTAGTTTCACCGGTCATAAATGTGTGACTGTGGCCGTGGTATAGTCCGTCCACCAGCTCATGGCACTTTGTGTTGCTGCTGGCCGGTTTGTTCCCTTCCTCCACGTTCTAATGAAAGAGAAACTGAGTGGAAGCGATTTTGCAAAAGAAAACTTAAAAAATAAGAAAATGTGTCAAAAACGATTGAATTCGATCAAATTTAAAATTAAATTAAATTAAAACCGATAAAACACGTCGATTTCATAAAAACAGCAATTTAGGAGCAAAAATAATATTTTTTGGAAACTCAATTTCTCTTTCATTAGAACGTGGAGGAAGGGAACAAACCAGCCAGCAGCAACACAAAGTGCCATGAGCTGGTGGACGGACTATACAGCCAGGTTCTCAGTGGGTGGGCTGGTGTAATAACAAATTTTATGAGCGCACGTACTGATGAATGCATGCGTAAATTGCGGTACATTTATCTGGCAACTGAGGTTTTTGCGTCATTATATTCCTCTTCCTCATTCGTTCATTTTGCTTGCCTCGATCTAATGGCAATCTACCGTTGTCCAACATGGATGCACACGCTGCGCACGTTCTTGCTTTAGGTCTTTTTGACCCGCTGCAAACGCAGAGTGTGGTCGCTGAAAACAACGATGTTAGGATCACCGCTTCAATGCGAGTAAGTGTTGTACGCTGGTATGCTTATGCTAATTGCGTCGTGCGGTTCATTGGTAGTTGGCGCTGTGATTGTGTGGGAGTATACTGGCAGGCGGGAAAAAACCGGTTTTTTTCCGGAAAAAAACCGAAAAAAAACCGTTTTTTTCCGAGACCTGAATACTTTTCCATTTATTTTTCCGTGGGTATCTTTTCGGTTTTTGATCGGAAAAATATCAGTGCTTTATTCCAATTTTTCCAAAAAATTGTAATGCAAAACTGATGAGCTTTTCAATTTCAGTGAAAAATTGGCTCGAGCACAAAAATTAACCGGCCCAAAATGGGCCAAAAAGCGTGTAAACCAACTGTTTTCGACTGACTTCAACACTCTTCAAGAGCACTCTCGTCACTTCGAACAAATTTTGCACTGAAATTGTTATATTTTTCGAAATTACGTTCTTAAGTACTGGAAAAGTATTTGGAAAAAAACTGTTTTTTCCACGAAAAATAAAAACGGTGCTTTATGACAGTATATGTGGGAGCACACCCGTCCAGACACTCCCACAGGATCGCGCGCGACACTCAGTCTCGTCGAGCACAGCCGGGCAACACTCCCAGTGCAGCCACTGACTCAACTAAACAACTCTCCAATCGTCCACAATCGTCTGTCGGATTCTTGACCGAATCCGACAGAAACACGCGACCTTCTGCGGTCCTTCTTTCCTGTTCCTTTCGGCTTCTTTCTTGCTCCTTCGGCTTCTTTCTTGCTCCTTTCGGCTTCTGTCTTCTTTCTTCGAGCTTCTTTCTTCGTCTGAAAGCTAGAAAAGGAGAAGGTTTGACCTGAAATAAATGCACACACAGAAAAATGCAAACAAACAAGCCAGCCAAGTCAGCTGGCTGCAGCAATTCTGCAGTTCTCGCGCTGCTCGAACTGAATGACCCCGTGAGCTAGCTCAGCACACTTTATCCGGGGTTAGCACGATAAACGGAATGTAAAAACGGCAATAAGGAAATCAACGGCGCAACAAAATAAACAACAAAATATTCTCTGACTGCCAGCGACGAAACGAGTATCTATTTTCGAATTCAATACAAGAGAATCACGTTTCAGAATGCATCCACGCATTTTCACAGTTCACAGTCACCAAGCGGAGGGATTGGCAGTCACACTTGATCCAGCAGCAGTGTCGCCATGCACGCGAGGGTCACAGCGCCTTATACAAGTACAGTTTGTGCGTCCGCGAGCCCTGCACCAGTATTAGATATCTTAGCGCCTGCCTTGTTACGTACTATTAATTTTTAAGGCGATCGTGGTACAGCTGTCGAATAATTTTGATTCGTTTTGATTCGGATTCGAAAAGTTCATAAATGTTACTGCCAAAAAAACATTAACTATAACTTTGCTAACTGTAACTTAACTATCTGTTCTGAATGAAGCTGTGTACATAAATAATTAATGTTATATGTAAAAAAACGTTAAACCTGCCCCGCCACTATTGATTTTTGAAAATTTTGGTCTGTTTTTATGATTTATTACTGTTGCCGACATCGAGACGAACAAGGTTTACATTCGTGACTTTTCCATTAAAGGTCGGTTTATACTCTGACTGCCCGGCAGTAGCAGTCAGAAATTTGTGGCTGCCCGTTCGGTCAGCTCATCAACAGAGCAAGAACAGTGGACGGCAGGCAGTGGTCAATGGACAGAGCGGAACAGGCAATCACTACAAGCAATCACTGCCTTGCCGGGCACTTCTGCGTGGTAGTGACTTCACCGGATTTTGACTTCTACTTCCCGGAAGTCAGAAGTATAAATCGACCTTAAGTGCCGATTTAATACCGAAATTAATCCATAAACACCGGTTCTCGGGAACAAAATTCCAAAAAATAGATAGACCCCCGTTTAGTGCATTTCAGGAAGACAAGAACAAATATTCAAGATGGCCGACTGCTTCTTATCACAAGCATACGGTAGTCACGTGATCTTGCCCAGGCGTTTTGTACAGTGCCGCTCTGTTTGTTAGTGCATTACACACGTGTTGCAAGCGCGCGCACTGGCAGCACTGTGTACTGGGAGCGTAAAGTCGGGAGCGTAAAGTCCCTAATAGCATACTGTAAGCCTATTACAATTGGCGGTAATTCCAAATTTTGTTCCTATCTGACGTGATTGCCAAGAAGTAGGGGTCTATCTATTTTTTTTAATTTTGTTCCCGAGAACCGGTGTTTATCGATTGATTTCGATATAAAATCTGCACTAAATCAAAAAGTCATGAATGAAAACCTTATTCGTCTCGATGTCGGCAACTAAATTAGAGCAAAAAAACAAACCAAAAATTTCAAATATCAATAGTACGGGCCAGGTTTAACTATACCTTGGTAACTGTAACTTAACTATCTGTTCTGAAGGAAGCTGGGTTCATAAATGTTCACACGAAAAGTTTATTAATGTTATATGTAAAAAAACGTTTACTATAAATTGTTTAACGGTAACTGAACTATCTGTCCTGAATGAAGGTGCATTCATAAATGTTTACACGAAAAGTTTATTAATGTTATATGTAAAAAAACGTTAACTATAACTTAGGTAACTGTAACTTAACTATTTGTTCTGAAGGAAGCTGGGTTCATAAATGTTCAGACGAAAAGTTCATAAATGTTATTGCCAAAAAACATTACCTATAACTTTGCTAACTGTAACTTAACTATCTGTTCTGAATGAAGCTGTGTTCATAAATAATTACACGAAAAGTTCATAAATGTTGTCTGCCAGAAAACGTTAACTATAACTTAGCTAACTGTAACCTAACTATCTTTTCTGAATGAAACAGTGTTCATAAATGTGTACACGAAAAGTTCATTAATGTTGTGTGCCAAAAAACATAAACTATAACTTACCTAACCGTAACTTAACTATCTGTTCTGAATGAAGGTGTGTTCATAAATGTCGCGGTATTGTAAACATGAACGGAAAAGGGGGATCCAGGCAACCTAGGTCTAGCCGGCTCCGAGACGGGCGCTTGTAGGATGCGCAGCACTTCTACACGCAGCAGACATCCGTGCTACCTGGGTGGGGATGATAGGAAGAGGGGCGGGTGGGTCTCTCACTTATATGCACGGGCTGGGCCTTGACTTATATGCAGACTGAACAGCAACGCCAGCCAGGCAGGCTACACTAGAAAAGGGGCGTGTGATGGGCCTAACAGTAGAAAAGGAGCGCGGGGTGCGCATATTTTCCCGCCGAAACTTAAAACACACCCTGTAATTTGGCCGTTTTACCGCACACAACTCGTTTTACATCAAATACATGGGGGCGCGGGGGGGGGGGGCGTGAGGTGCGATATGGCCTTATTTAGGATGGCGTCGACCCAGCCCGCTCCAAACATCGCTGAATGGGGCTTATACACTATGTCGAAATATAATCAACAGACTACACAATGCAGTGATCCAATGATAATCTTTAGTTCGTTACATTGTTCAACTTCTGAATATCTGAGTTTTACGCCAAATATCAAGCATTTATCAAACAGATCATCCGTGTGCTTTATCAATTTCATTAAGAAAATAAGTCCATTTGTTGAAAAAAGATCCTTTGAAACAAAAACGCAATTAAGGTGTACATGCTGTATAGTCCAGCCAGAGACGACTTATTTTGAAGTTGACTTGTACGGATCCAATAATGGTCCGGTTCCACGTATTTCGGAAATGAAAGAAAGAGAAACGCACATATTTTTTTAAAAACACGCTCTCCACCTCGGTGCGTAAATTCCCTTTTGACTCCCAAAACATTTGTGTGCTGAACGACGTTGCTGTTCGCGTAAGCACGCAACAAATTGAGGTCAGCCAGCTGGAACTTGTCATCATCTCTCTCGGCCCAATCTCTTTCTTTTGTTTGCGAAAACCCGTGTAACCGGCGCATTTTTGAATCTGGCCAAGCAAGCTTTAAACCGGGCAACCGGATATCGCATGCTCTCAGAATCCGGCCTTTCGCAATAAAATGTGACTATATACGATGAGTGATCACAAAAACATCATTCAAACAAAATGAAATGCGTTTAAATTGTGAGAATTAATTTTTAAAAATTTGCTTTCGGGAACAAACTGGAGCTTGTGCCGACTTACGCTCCACCTTTTGATCAGGCAACGGCAGAACATCTAGTAGGGAATCCAACCAGCTCGTCAACCAACAGCCACGTGTGAAATGTTTCACAAAGGTTTCATCTGTCAGCGAGCTGGTTCTTGTCTCAGTCTCACTGCCTTTCATGATCAAAAGGGTGAGCGTAAGTCGGCACAAGCTCGCGTTTGTTCCTGAAAGCAACTTTTCAAAGATAAATTCTGACAGTTTTAACGTGGTTTATCTCGTTTGATCGTTGTTTTTGTGACCGTTGGACATAAACAGTCTAACTGCGTAGTAAAAAATCAAGCATGAGATATACGGTTTTCCGCTTTAAAAAGAGTCGTCTCATGAGCTGGTGGTTGGACTATTATGTATACAAGACACATCTGTGTAATTTTCAATAGGATATTTTGTTTAGCGTGTCTGCATTTGCACAGCTGTTTCATGCGTGTTGATTACCGATGTCATACTGCATGCCCACGTTGCGTTCGATCCGTAGCTGCAGCCGATTTTTGCTGCATAAACGTTGTCCTGAAATCCCGCACTGACTATTGCAAACGCACACAGATGG
>JASAMV010008884.1:0-11839 GCA_030248065.1 Rhynchonema sp. JSB1_4
GTGTGTGTGTGTGTGTGTGTGAAAGTATGTCGTTATTCCGGCGCACCCTTTATGCCGGCGCACCCTTTTTGATAATTTCTCATAGTAGAAAACTTTTTTGGTTGTTTATTGTGCTGTAACGCATTAAATATCATTTCTGTTAAAATATGTATAAAACTAACTGTCGATACACGCGGGCTTTTTAGGCGTTTAGTACTGGATCATGCACGACGTTCATTCCGGCACACCTCCACGTCAGTTTTTCCCAAAAGTGAAGTGGTTGCACGTTTTTAATTTTATTGAGTTACACGACACATAAAAATTTGAGATTTTCGTTGCTGAACTCACAGGCATGGGGGTTGTCTTTTAGGAGTCTGGGCACGATAGGATCACCAGGTCCTATTCACAAAAATTCTAACGCCGTGTTTTCATGTCATGGGTGAATTACACTAACATTCATGAAGAAAAAACTCTCAGGCGACCCACGGCGCAACCCTCTATATTTCGTGGTATATTCTCAAATGAGTGGCCAGGTCGCGCACTTTGCAATTTGCCCATTTTTTGGAATTTTTTCCGATAACTCAGCCGTGTTAGCAAGTACGCTAAAACGACTTTGCACATGTGATTGGCCAATATTTGAGTCCATAATGCCATGAGACACACTTTTCCATTGTGCTTACGTAACGTGGTATGGCTCCATACAGGTGCCAACACAGATGCTGAAATTGACCAGACAAATCGCTATCTACGAATTTTGCCCCGTAAAGTCTCTCAAACCGACTTATCCGCCCGCTTCTACGTGACAAGTGCTTGTTAGAACCACTTTCCTACAGTACCAGGTGCAATTCTAGGCTGAAAGTTGAAGTCGCGAAACAGTGCAAAGTATAGGCAAAAGTCGAAGTAACTTCGCGTGCACGCGCGTGCACGCGAAGTTTTGCGCGTGCGCTGCCCATGTTTTAGCACTAGGAAGTCGCGTGCACGCGCGTCAACTTTCAGCCTAGAATTGCACCCGGAACTGTACCTTATTCTGCATTGTCCGGCAGAAAAAGAGTGTTATAACCAAATTTTGAAAAAAACGGCAAAAACTGTCATTTTTTGACAATTTTCTGAGCGTGGCAGTTGCTGTTCGCAAATGCAAGGTTGTGTAAACCTGAAGGTTTGCATATACAGTATAGACTTTCCACACAACTTTCCACTCAACTCTCCACTCCACCCTTTCGTGAATATCACCTATAGAATTGTACCTCTTGGGAGGTATTTGGCGCACAGACGACTCAGCTACGTGGTTGTGAACCAACCTGGCACATTGAACTAAATTAAGATCGCTCCACGTCTAAATCGAGAAACGGTGAAATGGCTCAGACTCTGGTATACTGTAGATTTCGCGAGCCTATACATAATTCTAATTCTCCTTCTTTCTGCCTATGTCCAAACTTGGTCCTGATACATCGAAACAAGGTGTGCTGACTGGGGGTTTCGGGGGTTCAGAATTCCAATGGCCCTCACCATTTTGTCGTAGGTCATCGTATGAGCTCGAAAACCCGGAAACGCTTCACTACACTCTATGTATATCAACATTTCCGTTGATCCGATCTGCTGTTTCAATTTGCGTTTTGAAAGTTTTTTTTTCAACAGAGCTCTATTCCGTACGTAACGTATCCTGTGAATACACCGCCAATGCGCTAATGCCCGAATATCTTCCTTGCTGAGCTGTGGCAATATTACGCATGCACGACTGCATTAAAATCTTTTAGTATTTACAGTTTGTCGCAAATGTCCGGTTCGAAAGAGATTTTGCTCGAAACCGCTGATGATGGAATGCTTTATTTCCCTATTTCAGGCTTCGTCCCACTGCTGACGGTCAGCAAGAATTTTGGATAGCACGAAATCAGTTATTGTGTGAGCATCAAAGTTGTGTGCCCGTTGTCAAGTGTTCAGAAGACGAGACCAGGGTTGGGCAAAAAACGTTGTTTTTCAAAATTCGTTTTTTAACGTTTTTAATTAAAAACTTAACGTTTTTAATTAAAAACGCCCAGATGACCGAAATATGCCCCCAAAAAGTTGGAAAACGCTCATGTTGGGAAGAAAACTTTGTTAAATGAAGTAACTCTATGTGTCCTGAGGCAAAATAAAAGGGTTTCAACCCTTTTCAAGCGAGTTGTTAACATCCCAATATGACCCACACAATGGGACCAACTTTGAAAGTCAAACTCCGTATATCGACGTATCTCGACAAAGTAAAATTGGTCGGAAATTTTTTGAAAAAAAAATGATTTTTCAAATTGGACAAAAAATTGATTTTCCCTTAAAATCAGGGTATTTTCTTTCAAAAATCAGGTATTTTCTTTCAAAAATCAGGGAAAATCAAGGAAATTCATGATCTAAAAAACGAAAAACGACCCAGGCGTTATTATTTTAAAAAAACTCGTTTTTACTAAGAAAAAACGCCGTCGTTTTTTTGCCCAACCCTGGACGAGAGACGAGAACGGAGCTCTAACACACGCGTCGAACAGAAGAAAACAACATGCTGGGCTTGGGCGACGTTGCTCTTCTGTTAGCTGCCACAGCATGGATGGCTTTGCAATTCGTCTGCCCATTTTATGTCATGATCGCTTTTGTTGCGACTATTGGAATCCTAATCTGGTACGCGATAATGAGATATTTCTTCCCTTTCCGTGGTGGTCCAGATATTGGTCGCACAATGACTATATGAGAATCCATCCCCCTAATTTTCCTGCAGTGAAAAGGCGGATATTTATCATTTTTTCAAATTGGACCAGGTTTTGACAAGAACTTTGCATGCTTATCAGTGAGAAGAATGAGAAACACACGTGTGCAGAAGTTTCACCCTGAATTCTACGCAACCGAAATGGTGTATTACACGCTTTGGGTGTGAAATCGATTACAGCACACACACGTTGATCACTCCCGATAAATAAAGCGGGAAAAGAAAGAGAAAATAACTCCTTGTCAAAACCTGATTCAATTTGAAAAAATCGCCAGAAACCCTCCTTGCCGATGTAGGAAAAATATGGGGATGGATTCTCATATAGTCATTGTGCTGTGTCACCAATATCAGCTCAGCTCATAACGCTGTTCAACGTTACAGGAACAACTGGAACTGGCAACATTGTCTGCGACAAGTCGGCATTTCTGGTCCACCGTTTTGGTATTACATAGGACATACGTACAATTTGATGATGGTGAGATGTAGGGTACCCTCGGGGCCAACCATACCTGCACTACTACCGTATTTAATGTCACAAGAGGGCTATAGTGACGGCCTGGCTGTTGCTGCTGTGCGGCATAAGGCTCAAGACACCGGCAGAAAAGTACCGACCGGGACCGATATATCCGCTTTCGCACATGTGTGGTTGGCCAAACGGTACGGTACACAGCTACACTGACCTGACTTGTTTCTAGAACATTAGTTTATAATTTAGCACGCATGATTGTGTAATCGGCTAGCGATGTATTCCAGGATCCACTTTCGTTCATGACGGATAACATACAAAAATATGGATCAATGTTCAGGTAAAAGTTAGCTGGTTTTAGAGACGCGTGTACTACCTACTGTAGTATTGATACCTGAGAAGAACAGGACACTGTTGTCATGTGAGTATCAAAATGATTGTCTCGATTTCACGGCTTAGTAAGTTGAGAGACACGGTTTTTTGCAAACAATTCAACGCGATGCTATTTTTCATTTCCAGCCAAGAAAAATGTAATGAAATAAATAGTTATAAGTAGCGTTCGGACACGCCTTTCAACACCGTGGATGACAGCAAATTTCGTTAAGTTTGGGAACCACTTCACTTTGCCCGAAGTTATAATGGTGTTCTAGCAGAACGCGCGGTGTTCTAATGTTCAAACTCCATAACTTCAATAAAATACACTTATCCAAGTAAATATTATTGTTTTCGCCTCGCAGTTGTCAAACTGTTGGTGATCTGTATGTTGGTTGCGCACTGATCACGACTTTTTGCATTTGAAGGTTCGTATCAGACGTATGCCAAGCTTGATACCGGGTATAAATACAGACAGATATCGCTAGATCATGATGTCACATATAATGAATGAAAACCAGGATTAGATCCGTGGTGTTGTTTTTTCAGCACCGTATTCATGGGTCGACCGACGCTTGTTATCGCCGACATCGACGTTGTGAAACGAGTATTGGCAGCGGATTTCAATTCGTTCGTGAACCGAATCCATGGTGATGAGACACAAGGAAACTTGTTATCCAACAGCCTGGTCCTGGTGAGCGATGAGAAATGGAAACGTGCCCGACACACAATGATCCCTGCATTCGCACTCAACAGAATCAAACAAGTCAGTTGCAGAAATATATGTCGATTACAGCAATGAACCGTGAGGCCCAGAATGTTTTTATGTTAACCACTCACGCTTCCACTGTCAAGAGCGATGGTATGTAGATACATAGTACCTTACCTACAGTGCCTACAGCGCCGCGAGCCCCATTAAACACATCTTTTCAACTGATTTCAGACGCTGGGATTGACAAACGCTTGCTTGTCGGATTTCATGAATATCCTTGAAAAACACGTGCACGGAGAGGAAGCATTCGATCTCAATGTGTGCGTGCTGTGTCCCACCTTTTAATATAAACACTTACCAAACTTTTTGTATATCATTTACAGGATGTGTGCCAATTTCACGATGGACTCAGCCGCAGCCAGTAATTTTGGACTGCAAATCCGAGCACAATTGGACCCCGAAAACAACCCGTTTGAATCCTTTCAAACCGGGCATTTATGGCACCACCTATTTATAGATGGTACAGTACAAAAACGTGACTTCAGTTGTGCAGTATGTGATTGTGACAGCGCTTACTGTCATGCATTTTGGTCTGCCCGAATACTGCCTCACATCGTGGACACTTACTTGTCTTGTCGCTGAGGGAACGCGAACTGAGTCGGATTATAGACGGCCCTTTTTCGGCTGATAGTCAAGGACTGACTTACGTAGGTGCCATGTTTCTGTGCCACCAATAATTAGTTTGGTGCCATAACTGCCCAGGGAGCACTTTCTATTTCATACAATAAAAACTTACAAATTGTAGCCAAAAGTTACAAGCAATTGTAAATCCACTTTCCACAATAATTTTGTATCCAGTCACAATTTTTTGTAGCTGGATACAATAGAGCTGAAAATGTTTCGATAGCACGATTTTCTTTCGCTTAGGCAACCATGAAAACGCATGTTTGATAAAATTAGTTTCCAATAAATTGCTTCTAGAGATGATAAACATTATTTAAAAAATCGGGCCCGGGTCAAATAATGGATAAACAATCAAATTGTGTCGAGTTAGGACGGTCCCACCGGTGACCCAGCTACAATTTTTCTCTTTCTTACAATGCGAGTTACAAAATTTTCTTTTGTAGCTGGGTACAATTGTACCCAGTCACAATTGTAACTTCTTACAATTGTATCACTCACAATGTAACTGCGTAAAGTGACTTTTGTACCTGGGTACAAATTGTAGCGTTTTTTTTGTAAGAACTTACAATTTGTATGAAATAGAAAGTGCTCCCAGGACCGTATCAAGCTCGAAGGCAACAACACTATGACTTCGATAAGATAACTACTGTATGTACGGTACCAAACAAAGACGCTTCAAAAAACATTTGTGGACTTCTATACCTGCTGAGTTTCATGTAGCCGTATTTTTCATACAGAACCCCATTCGCAGATGGTGTGAAAATGGGCAAGTTTGTTTCAAACATTTCCTGAAAAAAGCCATCGGGGTTCTATTCGTAAACGGGTCTGCAAGGTTGTTGGAAGGCTCTTGTATTCCAAAATTATTGACAACCATCACAACTGCATTATATGCATCCCAGTGAGACATTTGAACAGGTTTGTGGAGAGTACGCCGCAAATAACCGATTCGGAACCTTGTCGAGGAAAACCAATGTTTATGGAGCAATTTTTGAAACATACCCCCTGGCTCTATTCGAAAGCGTTTCCCAACAAATCTTACTTTACTGCATGAAAAAATATGGTATACAGGTCGAACTTTGCAAAAAAGTAGTCTGAACCAAAGTTAATTTTCTCTTTGGCATGTCCCTGTCGTACATTGTCGTTGCCTTCAAGCCACCCCAGTTTCAAAACCTTGGCAGAGCAAACAAACACACAAACCGGGTTCCTTTCGCAAGGTATGTACATGTATGTACACATATTATAATTCACCGTTGTAATTGTTATTTGATATCAGGTTGAACTGTCATTCGATGATCTCAATTTGCGCTGTTGTAACCATTTCAGCTGTGTTTTTGGTACTGTTTCCGAGCACAGCCGCCCTCTTGACACCGCTGATCCGGTGGAAACCATGTTGGGATCCAGGCGAATTCTTTCAATCCAGTATCAAACGCTTGATTGCCGAAAGAGAGAAGACAGAAATAGTAAGTTTGCACAGTTGGTATCCGTCTTTGTTGTTTTTCGGTGCGCTGTGATCTTTGTGATCGGGGAGCGCGGTGTTCTTTGAATCACCTAAACGTGCTCTCCGAGCAACACCACCGTGACCTGGACGCTGAGGTCCAAACACATGACGCAGGTATTGTCCGCACATCAGAGATACAGGTCTGTGTGTACATTCTTCCAAGGTCTGACACGCACAAGAGTAAACTTGTTATCTATCCAGGTTTTGCGTTTTGTTCCGTTCATCAATATTCATCAATATTGTGTTCATCAATATATATCAATGTTCATCAATATCAGAGTCCCGAAATAATTATACAGTACGGTTGCAGGAGCAGCCGGATTTTCTGCAAATATGCATAAACGGCATGCAGAAGCAGCGAATGAGCGAAGTGGAGCTGATTGCGAACAGTTTTGTGATGTTATGCGTCGTTGGTTATCACACGACTGCGCTCACACTTGCATTCGCCATCTACGAATTGACACATCATGCCGATGTGCAGGACCGATGTGCACGGGAGGCGATGGAAAACATAGACGACATCGAGGTGGTACACCCAATTTTGCTGAAACGTTTCGAAATGCTCGCTGAATGACCTAACCACCTGTAGAATATCAACTACAACGAAATCAACAAACTACACTACATCGAAGCTGTGATAATGGAGACGGTTCGCCTGTATCCGGTGTTCCCGATGTACGTCCTATTTTAAGGGCTGTTGTGGTTTTGAAGGCATGTGCCACTCATAGAAAATTGGTGCAGTACATTGAGCGATGTTCTCAAGGTCATCGTAAAATATAAGTACCTAATGCAGCTGCAGTTGCAGGTATTGTACATTAACTGGCAACTGAAATTGTTTGACTTACATACATACAGTAGCTTGCACAAATCGTCCTTACACATGTTGTTGATTTATCGTTGGGTTCAAAAAGAGCAACTGCAGGATGATGCGCCACTGCACGAAAGATGTCGAACTAAACGGTCACTGGATTCCGATTGGTACAAAAGTGCTTGTTCCCATCTACCACATTCAACGCAGTGCCGACCACTACGGCAATCCCAAGCTATTTCAACCCGACAGGTACGAAGTAGCATCATACATACCTACCGGAGTTTTCCGGTTACAGCCCCCCCCGGTGGAACATTTTCCAAATAGAGCCCCATGGGGCTCCATTCGGGATTTTTTTTCGTTCCGGTACCTATTTTGTGATCTAACTTTACCGATGAAAAAAGAGCAAAACGAGCTGTTTTACATCATATTTCGTACTTTTTGGTCAAAATCTTTGCCTTTCATGCACATAGAACCAAAATACAGTCTATACAAAGCGTCTGTTAGACACAAAAGGCGTTGCAATCAGGTATGAACCATATTTGAATAGCACGAAAATTTTTACATGGGGCTATATTCGGCAGATGGTTCGAATAAAGCCCCATGGGGCTCTATTTGGGAATAAAAATAACTTTCAAAATCAGATTTCCCCACCTACTACCGAATAGAGCCCAGGGGCTGTAACCGGAAAACTTCGGTACTTCTGTGGCATAAAAGATGCGCATATACCTATACTTCTGCCCATTTCGAAAGCTTTTTTTCATCAGAAAAAAACATTTGTAAAAAAATACTCGGCCATTTTTCGCTTTTAAGCCTGAATTTCCTTGTTTTTAACTGATTTTTTATACTAATTTGTTTTGCTTTAGAAGACACACACAATTGCTTCATCAACCGTGTCTTCTTACTGAAATGCGCATTACCTCTTTTTTGGCGGAAATGTTAGGCTTTTAGGCGTTCTTGAACAACAGAACACCACAACTTTAACGCTACCGCGCCATCCCCGATACTACTCAGATTCCTCGGCGCAGCCAGTGCTCTGAATTCGTTCACCTTCCTTGGTTTTGGCCAAGGTCCACGCAAATGCATTGGCACCCAAAAAGCTATGCTGGAAATGCGATTGACGATTGCCAAACTGCTGCACCGTTTTCGATTCGTCCCGTGTGAAGAAACACCGGTGAGCATTCTTTCGCTTGGTCACGTTCACGCGTCGAACGAAACCAAATAATGATTGCAGAAATACCCCCTTGAGCTCACCACTTCCACAATTTCCAATAACGACATCGCTGCTCCGGTCCTCATGCCCAAGCAACGTATTATCGTAAGAGCTGAACGACGTTAAAAGAACAATTTAGGTCTTATACGTACGTGACCAACAGTTTTATAGGTGCTTACCGCTTTTCTTCTAATAAACACCCATCACTAATGCACGCCTGAGGCTCAAGTTGATAAGCATTGGGATTTATTTGCAGAAATCCACACGGGATCAGGGTTGGGCAAAAAACGTTTTTTTTCAAAAAAATCGTTTTTTAACAAGTGGCAAAACGTTTTTTTAAAAAAAAACGTTTTTTGTTAAAACGCCCAGATGACCAAAAAATGCCCCAAAAAATTGGAAAACGCTCATGTTGGGAAGAAAACGTGGTTAAATGAAGTAATTCTATGTGTTCTGAGGTAAAATAAACGGGTTTCAACCCTTTTCTAGCGAGTTGCTAAGATCCCATATCAGACCCGCATCGTGGGACCAACTTTGGCCGGGGTCATCACTGAAAGTCAAACTCCGTATATCGACGTATCTCGACAAAGTAAAAATTGGTCGAAAATTTTTTGAAAAAAAAAATGGGACAAAAAATTGATTTTCCTTGATAATCAGGGTATTTTCCCTGAAAAATCAGGGAAATCAAGGAAATTCAGGATTTAAAAAAAACGAAAAACGACCCAGGCGTTTTTTTAAAAACGTCGTTTTTTAAGAAAAAACGCCGTCGTTTTTTTTGCCCAACCCTGCACGGGATTGTCTTCATAGGTAAAATATAACCCTGATAGTAATGCCTAGATTCGATTCTAATGCGTCCGAATCTACGGTAGGACACTTCAAAAACTGGTGATTTGGAATGCAATTTCATGGAATTTCGTGTTTTGGAATGTATATTTATGTTAAACTCTGTGATCTTTTATTAATGATTTTCGTTCTACGTTTTTTTAAATTGGCGCTGGTATACGTATAAAGTCGTGCGTTACATTTGCCGGGTTAATCAATTGTTTTTAAATCACTATTCAAATTTCAATTTATTGTGATATCTTTGTCATTGGTTTTTTTTGCGAAACTCTTGTGTCACATAAATAAAAAATTGTTGTTTGACTAGTCCCTATGCGAGTGCCTATCTAAAATACAGCGAAAAATAAGTTACAAGCCAACACACAAACATCACACATAAATTTGCTGAAATCAAGTCAAATGCAGCGATGTCTGCGAGAGTGTGAGAATGTTGCTCCTTCTTTGTTCGTCCGTCAACGATTGTTTTTCGTCACTGATGATGGTCTCCGGCACTTTCTGTTGCTGATGTGACGACAGACCGATGAGTCCAAGTAGTACCAGAGTGGCCAGGGCAAAACAGGCGGTGCCCAGCCGCAAAGAGGACGTGTAGAGAAGCAGCAGGTCGACCATTAGACCTGCACACAACTGGGGTCATTTGTTTATTTCGATTTGGGCTCACCCGCATCTCATCAACTCAGTGGTCAACACTGGTAGTCATGTGCGTCAACACACAGCGTCAGAATTGACTATTTGCGTTGACGACACCATAACTAGCCCAAAGCTGAAGCAAACGGACCGTGACGAGATGTGCACACTCGTGCAACAGAACATGACGTTTTCGCAATAACCATATCTTGCACAATATTGCACGTGTGTTTATACCAAATATCGATTACAGCCAAATCTTGCGAGTTGTCGCATCGACTTTGTACACTCATATTTTGCACTGGACCTGCATACATACATGTGTAGTAGCATGCAGTGCTACATTATAGGTGCCACATCACTATAACAGGCCAGCCCCGCGCATCCCTATACAGGTTTGGGGACAATACAAGGCGCTGCAGGCGCGATTTTGGAAAAATTGTCCCGTCCACAGCAAATAGTGCCAATTTTTTGCCTCGAAAAAGGCCATTTTTTGACATTTCAGCCCATTTTGGGAAACTTTTTTCACTTTTAAGCAAAATATGAGTTTCAAAAAAAATAAAAAAATTTAATTAACAACTTTTTTAAACAACCCTGCCCTAAACTAATTAACTGTGGGGATGAGAGTTACGCTTTTCTTTTTAGCGTTTGGTGACGTTTAAAAGTATGTCGTTATTCCGGCGCACCCTTTTTGCTAATTTCTCAAAGTAGAAGACTTTTTGGTTTTTTTTGGTAACGCATTAAAATACTATTTCTGTTACAATACATATAAAACTAACTGCCGATACACACGGGCTTTTTAAGCGTTTGGTACGGCTTCACGCACGACGTTCATTCCGGCACACCTCTACGTCAGTTTCCCCAAAAGTGAAGTGAGATTTTGAGATGAGAATTTGAATGTTTCGTTGCTGAACTAATGGGCACGGGGGTTGTCTTTTAAAGAAGCTTGAGATACTTTGTACGTGTGCTGCTATTTGGCTGCGGCAAACCAATAACGTGATATGAATACAAATTTTAACACTGTGACAAATAATATGTATCGTGTTTTCTTGGTGCGTTGAGCACAATCACTTGACTTTGCACCAAGAATCTACGAGGACGCGTGAGCGTACCGCAGTACTTTGAGATTAGACCACGAACTAGGACCAAGCTAGATTTGGTCATTGGTAATGTTCTTATCGGAAAGATAGCTTGATGTGATGAGATGATTTGGCAAAAATTTTTTCCAACATGCACGTGAAACATCAGCGTGCTCCAATAACTGACTTTTTCCAACACCTGACGTGTTTTATCGGCGATGCTGGTATGACGACGTGTGATTGGTTTGATAGATGTCTTATAACTGACTTTTAGTGACTTATTGACTTTTAGTCGTAGTCAAGCCATAACAAAACGCTGAAAATTTGAGCTCGATCGGGCAACGGGAAAGTGGTTTTTCAGATACCCGAAAATCATTTATTCCGGCGGCTACACTTCATTGGACCGGTACATGCGCCTCTCAGGAAACTAAACCGATCCAGGCGAGTCATATATTGGTCGCACAATGATCATATAAGAATTCATCAAATCAATCCTGATTTTCATGTTCAGTCACTGTTAACCACTGTGCTATTTGTGATTCCCACAAAACATTTTCATCTGAAAATAATCTAGCGGAGCACCCACGTTGCTGCGCGTCTGAAACATTTTACTGACAGCATTCTTTGTGTGTGATCGCGCAATGTAACGTCATTGTCCCGTTACTTTCCTGCATCACGATTCAGGAAAAAGATTGACCAATTCTCATAAAGTCATTGTGGGACCAATACCAATCGATTTGTCTTGTCAAGAGCTAGGGATCGCAAAAAAACGCAAAAAATAATATTAATTCTATCGCGAGAAATCGAGCGGTCCCTGACTCAGCAAGGACACGCACGTT
>JASAMV010008885.1:0-33395 GCA_030248065.1 Rhynchonema sp. JSB1_4
TGTACTGTATGTGTAGTGTCGTGTAATATCGACACTCGGTTAGTTACTATGCATACATCCGTGCATACTATGAAAAAGAAAGTGCCTTATACAGTATTAGCTGAGCGTTTGCGAGGTTACGGACAAAATGAGAAGACACACTCATATACATAATACTCTGACAGTACTTTTCAGTCGCGTTGCCTGATTCGTAAAGCGCATTATGCGTGTATTAGCTGCAGCGGTCACCTGACTGCCGGCCACTCAACACACAAGAGTCTAGTGACTTGCGAAATGCTACTAAACTCAGCTGACTGCGCCAGTTGCGTGTGCTTTACGGATCAGACATCACGATTGAAAAGTCTCTCCCAAAAGTATTGTCTACATTAACACAAAAGGATGGACAGTCATCCGAGCACGAAATATGACCGCAAGTGTAGGCAAAACTATGCAGGTACAACTCAGGCTTGACTTCTGCTGGCTAATAATTTTGTCATCAAATCAGTTCGTCAAATCTTTTCGTCAAATCACTCAGTCAGTGATACATGAACCCCAAATGAGAGCGAGAAATAACACATGCGATTTAATGAAAGGTACCAGGGGTTTTCGGACACGGGGGATCTAAACACGACCATAAGTTTTTGGTCCGAACATTCTGGGTCAAAGAAATGGGGCCCGGTGCTATTTGGGTCCAACTGTAAAAAGTGCTTGGATTTCGCTGAAAGCTTGGTAACCGGGGTTTTGAGACACAATGAATTCGAACACGGGCTCAGTTTTCTTGATCCGAGCGTTTTGAACCAAAACATAGGACCCGGTAAAAGTTGGATCCAAGGAAAAAAGTGTTGGGATTTGCTGGAAAATTTGTGCATTGTGGTTTTTGTGCCTGTGAATCTGAAAATTTTTGGTCCAGTAGGTAGTAGGTATTTTTGGGTATAAAAGTAGAATCCATGATGATCATTAAACCGAAACATTGTTCCGACATACAGTAGCCTTCCGACCCCAAAAGGACTGCTGGACTAAAATGTTTCAAATTCACGTTGCGCGAAGACCCCATGTAGGTGCGCAAGTTTCACTTTGCTGCACTTTGTAGCCTAGGACCCAAATTTGATCGGGTCCTACATGCATGTATGTCCTGTTCAATAAAGATTGCTCGGTCCAAGAAAACCAGCTGGACATGTTCGGGTTTAGCGTTTTAGAGAACCGTTGTTGTCCGCTTTTGAGCCGAATCCAACCACCTTTTGTCTTTGGACCCAAATTTCACCGGACCCTACTTCTTGGACAAAAATACACCGATCAAAAAAATTAAGCCCGCATTTGAACGGTGCACGGTGCAATAAACGCAAAATCCATGGGTTAAGTTGAAAAATTGTGCAAATATTCATAGCGAAATCAAAACTCGAATAGGAAACATAACAGCTGTGACGACTACATATCAGTGCGATTGCGCATTCTACACGCGCCTTATCAATGTACCAGTTGAGAACAGCTGGTTTACGTAACAGTTGGGCGCGTCTGGGGACTACTAACTGATAAAGCATAGACCACATGATTACACATACATAGTTGGCTTGCGCCCAGTCAACTCACTTCGGGGCAACTCACCCCCCGACTCAAAACAGCCTGGCGTGCGCCACCGGACTGTTTTGCTTTTATATTGCTAAAATCGTACAATTTGGGGCCTGGGCGTAATAAAATTCAAAAACTGCAAAACCGAACAGCTCACTTACGGCCGTTGGAATCAAAGGTTGTGCTGCTGCGATAGCACGCATAACGCGTTCGTTGATCACTGGCGAACCGATGGCAGGGGCCGAAACCAGCCAAGTAATCAACGCGTTGCGATGCGCAATGACAATCACAACGACCTTTGATTACAACAGACTTTGACACTAGATTTTGGGCTTACACTGCAGTGGTTAACTCAAGTGGTCAATCACTTTATCAACTTACTTTAGAGCAGTCAACTCACCCCGAGTGCCATGGTATTATTTCGCGCGCTTACTATGTTGTGAGTTAACGAGAAGTGATTTGACCACTTAGGTTGACCACTGTAATATTAGCTTAACCAATTGGCACGTGATCATATGAATTGGCAAACGAACTTTTGCGTAGAGCCCCATTATGTGCCGGAGAATTCCGAGTAACATAAATTTTCCCCAAATGGAAAGAGCCCAGGGGTCTTGTTGGGAAAATTTCAGACTAAGGGCCCACCTGGGCAGGGTTGGAAAAAAAATTTTAAACAAGTTTAAAAAAAAAATTTTTTTTTAAAAGCCTGCGATTCGGGGAGATTTTACCAAATTTGCCTAAAAACGCGCAAAAACGCGAAAAAATACTACATTAATTGACAAGTCACTTTTGTGACTTGGTTTGCATACTTACGAAGGGTGTTCACGTCATTTCGGTGCGATCCAACAGTCTGTGCTGGATATGGACCTATGAGTGCTGCTCTGTGGTATCAGACAAAACAGTTTGTGGTCGAATAAGCAAGATTCACTCATACACCACACAGAATTGAGAATATAAGCTGTAGAAATACTCGTCGGGTTGCTGAATCAGTCGTATATGACCGACCTGATGGGGTATGACATCGAAGTACCATGTATGTAGGTACATCTTAGGTACGAAATACATGCCCCAAAGGTGATTTTGTGAAGAAAATTTTTCGACCCTTGAGAAAAAATGACAAAAAATAACCCCCAAAAAGGACGTTTTAGAACGTTTTGTTCCCCCGAAAAAAATTTTAAAAAAAAATTTTTCTTTTAATTTTTTTCAAAAACCTTTTTTTAATTTTTTTGTCCAACCCTACACCTGGGTCCCTTTATTGAGAAACTTTGCTCCAGACCTAGCTTGTATCTAAACGGTACCCGAGGTGCCCGATGTTCTCCGCAGCGCATTTCGCACATGTATTTACACTTTAAAAGGACCTGGCTTTATCATTCGAAAGTGGTCGCGAAAAGAAGAGCACGGTCCCATGTTGGCTGCTATTCGGGGGGGGGGGGGGGTCTTATTCGAAGTTCTCCGGTGCATCTGGAACAGCGGATTGTCTTGACTTTTGCGATTGACTTAACACTATGGTTTCGGAGACAAAGGGCAAACTACTCTTTTGTGACAAACAAACTTTAGCAAAGTTCACCTTCGCTCTTGGTAAATGGTGCATGACTCGTCTTAGAACTCGCCCAGACCCGAAACCCGAATTCGGATAAAGAGAAAAAAAGAAAAAAGATAAAGAGAAATCGGTTTTTTTTATTTTTGTGCGCCGTTTTCTCTAACATTGCTTTGCGGAGGAACAATTTTTCACAACGGAACCTGAACCTCCCAAACAAAAGTGCCATGAGCTGATTGTCGGACAATACACTAGCTCGATGACTGCTTATTTTTTAAGTGCTATATAGCCATAAAGAAATGTTTCGACAGTGCGCCGGAAGAGCGGTCGTGCAAACGCGGCGTGGTCCTTGCACATAGAATATTTTTCTACACCGCGCACCGCAACCGCGTTTGCATGTCCGCGCCCTGAAGACTCCCACTTTTTACTGAAGAGTGGGCGGGAGCTCCGTCTGAGTTTATTTGTTTGAGGCTAAATCTGACCACTGGCCGCTTGGGTTTCCTAAGGGTAAGTAGATATTCGTCAGGTTTCTATCTCAGACAACAATTAATCAAAATGAAAAGAATCTTGGTGCCTTAATCAGTGTTGGGTTAAAAAAAGGATTAAAAGATTAGAAATCCAAAGATTTCCAAGACTAAAACGATAAGTTGTTAAAAGGAAGTTCGATAGTAAATAAATTTTTAATCCAACACTGGCCCCATGTGAGCTATATTAACAGAGAAGGTTAGCTAGATGACGTGGGAATCTGAACACGACAACTCAGTTATTGGTCCACAATGATTATGTATACGAGAATCCATCCCCCTATTTTTCCTGTATCGTCAAGGGGGATTTCTGGCCATTTTTTTCAAATTGAACCGGGTTTTGACAAGCAGTTCTGTTCTCATTCTGTTCCCGCGTTACTTATCGGGAGTGATCAACGTGTGTGTGTTGTATATCGATTTCACACATAAAACATGTAGTACGTGGCTACAGTAACTCGAACACTGAACTATTTTGGTTGCATAGAATTCAGGGTGAAACTTCTGAACACGTGTGTGCCTCATTCTTCTCACTGATAAGAATGCAAAGTGCTTGTCAAAAACCTGGTTCAATTTGAAAAAAATCGCCAGAAATCCCCCTTGACGATGCAGGAAAAATTGGTACCAATACCCATGTACATAGTAATCGCATTTCTCGTGCACCAGGCCTGCTTGGTTGACGACCAGGGCTGACAGTGTGCGTTGACCGCTAAACAATTAGCCGCTATCAGCATTACCGTATCCATTTGTCAGGAGATTAGAAACCCAGACTATAAGCAATTAAGACTGGGCCGAGAGTCCGACAAAACAACGACATTAGCAGAATGCCATGCAAAAATGAACAAGCATTCACAGAAGTACGAAAGATTATAGTCATTTGCCATCAGGACTGATGCTGTTGTTGTCAATGCAACGATCTGAGATTCATGCAAACGTTTTACTGGACACCCTGACAGGTTAGCAGGTGAGGTCCACGCGACACAGGTAGTTGTGTTGACAACTTTAGAGCAAGCCGCCATTAGTATGAAGAACAAACCAGCGATCAAAAACAGAAAGAGCAAGGGGAATCAGCCTGCTAAAAGGCAAGCCTCAATGGCACAAAATTGTACCACACAGCGCTAAAAAAAGTGTTTTCACCTGGGTCTTACGTTATGGCTATAGGTATCGACAAAATTTATGAAATCACTTCGGAAATATGCACTTTCGTAAATGTGTTTTCTCTTGGTACAGAAAAGTTAACACCAGTGGAAGGAAGTGTAGTCGTGAAAAACCAAACTTGAAATTTCGTGCCAAAATACTAACAAGCTGCACGAGCAATTTTAAAGCCAGGTTTGTGACAATGCATCTTTATTTTGTGTTTTTGGCGTTTCTAAGTGTTTAACTGATAAAGATGATTATTTTTTGCATGTGGATGTTATAACACCGACTGTGCAATATAATAAGCAGTTGATTTGCACGCACATGGAAATTAGGATGCAACACACGAAACGAAGGATTGGTTTTTTTTCAATATTGGATCTTCGCCGTGCCCCTTGGCACCGACCGACTTTTTGACATCGAGACTCGGAAATACGTTCTCCGAAAGTCTATTTCGAAATAGTTTCAGAAATATGAGCGATTTAGTGTGAGAGCCAAGTGCAAACATTTTTTAACGCGGTGAGATAGAATTTAGGGATGAAACCCTGCCGTGCTGCTGACTGTGTGAATGTTTGACATTCTGTCTGTTTCCTTGAATTTCTGAGATCTTTCATTGTCCATTGTGCGGACGCGAATCATTCATCCCTCCCTCCGAATCATTTTGCGCTATCGCTTGCTCTTAAACGCTGTTACACCCGTAGACAAAAGTGAAGTTTCCAATGAAGATTGATTTCACCTGCCGCTATGACCTGTATATATATTACCTACAAGTATATTATGAAACCGCGACACGTGCGCTTATCGGCCAGAAATCTAACTTCAGCTTCCACTTGTGCTTCAAATCATGTCTACTTCTAGAATTTTCTCTGCTCTGTTGTTGAACAATATTCGACCCTGTTCATCGGTCATCCGTTTACGGCTTCACAATTAAAACTCACGCGAGTTTTTTGGCTTCCATTTTCAATCGAGAAGGCTAAAGGAAATTAACTGAAGTTTTATAAGAATTGTTGTTGTTGTTGTTGTTTATGACGGGCGACCATGGTCAACTCAGTGTTCGCGAGAGAAACACTGTTTTTCAGCTCTCCCTTCTACTTCCTGCGCTCGGACTTCTATAACCCCGTGACGATGTCTTTGTTTATTCCACAGCCGGTTTCACCTGCGCTGTGCAAAGGTTGACTTGATATCGAAAACGACCTTTGATGGGATTAAGAAAACTATGCTTGAAGCGCTTTCTGCCGCATAGAAAAGGTTTGATCAGCTATGTCAGACTGCTGAAGATGTGAAGCCTGGTTGGGTATATCCAGTGCACAACATTTGTGGTGACACATTTGAAAATCACACATTCAGGCGCACAGTATATGAAAACCTAACCTTGGCAGAGAAGTGCACATCTTGCTATTCCAGTGGCGTCTTGGAATTTCGATATAAACAATTTCGATATGAACAGATTTGTGCTCGTGGCACGTACAGTATCTTAAATCGGGACATGAAACGGTCGAAAATCCCATGAGGTGATAATAAATCACCGGTGATTTGCTCACCGGTATGAGGAACGAGAGGCAAATCTGCGCTACAATGGATTGGGGCGCCAATAACGACTGTACACATAGTTATTGCTGCAGTTAGGGGAAGCGACAACGGGCACAGGGTTGGATTAAAAAAGTAAGAAAAAGTTTCTAAAATTTTTTTTAAAAGTTGGCCATTTTTCATTGCAAAATTTTAAAAAGTCAGTCCACTTTTTTATTATTTTTTTACCTTTTTTCGTTATTTTCTTACTTTTTTAAGGTAAAAAGGCATGTTTTCATGCGTTTTACTGCTCATTATTCTCAAAAAATCGCCTGCGGCGCTTATATTTCGGTTTGAAATGGTGTTGTGATGGACTCATATAGTTCCCAGACATCCCAACTACCGTTGGATGTCTAATGTAGGACACCCCATACCGTATACTGTTCAGTTATTGGGCGTGTCGTAAGCTACCGACAGACTTCACGTTGCTCGCCTGTTTGCAACGGTCGTGAATTAGTCATTTGTTGCTTTTGTGGACGCAAATGAGTATGATGTATTCTCATTATCTCTCTTCAAATTTATCCCCAATTTATTCAAATTTGTCAAAAACAGAAGATTGGCCTTCCCGTTGTCATACCCACAGAGTCCCGTTCTCAAAGTCATGACCAAAGGGATTAGATCGCAACTGATCGACGTAAACATGCAAGTCAGTGGAAAGGTCTCTTTTGTATCCCTCAAAACATACCTAACTAACATGATTTCAGCAACTTCGTTCTTCAAGAAACCAATTTTTTGCGTGGTCCGGAATTAAAAAAGTGATTTTTAAAAAAAATTAAAAAGTTTTTTTTCAAAAAAAAGTTCGGTAGTAAAAATTGTTTAATCCAACCCTGCTCGGGTCTTGCCTGAAGTTTGACGATTAATTAAAAGAGCATAGGGTCAGCGGGCACATCTGAATCCCCACAGAAGCGTATAAATACAGCTAGGCATGTTTTTCTTGGACAACGTATATATTACGTACCTACACCGTGGACGTGCGCGGTGCAAATGTACATAGGATGGTCCAAAAGTAGCTATATGTACACTGCGCTAAGAATAATACACAGAAAAAGCATGTAAGAGGACCTCAATAGGACAAAAGTTGGATACCACGGATTTTCGGACACGTTGGTTGTCCAATATCGGCTTTATTTTTTGTTCCGGCAATTTTGCGTCCAAGAAGCAGGCCGCGGCAAATTTTGGACCCAGTACTAACGTCTTCGATCCAAAACATTCGGACTAAAAATAAAGTCAGTGTTCGGAATCTTCGCGTAGCCGAAAACCCTTGATATAAGGGCGGATCCAGGGGGCACAGGGGGCCATGCCCCCTTTGGTCCTTTGGCCCCTGAAGGGGAGGGCACCGTTTCGGAAGGAAGAAGAAAAAAGGACCCCTAAATCGCAGGATTTTCACTCCAATACACTTCAAAAGCCCAAAAATCGCGCGGTTCGCGCGTCAGATACACGCATTTCAATGATAATTTGGCTTTCGCGCGCTTCGCGCGCATTGTCGTGTTTTATATAATATTTGGTGTTAAAAGCGCGAAATTATAAACAAGCACTGGATAAAAATGGCTTTTCAAAATGGAACAAGCACTAGATAAAAATGACTTTCTGGATATGGCCCCTCCCTTTGCCAAAAGCTGGATCCGCCACTGCCTTGGTACCCGACTTTTAGTCCCTGAAGTCCGTTTACATGCATTTTTGACGCATTATACTTAACCTAGTGTAGCTACTTTTGGACCACCCTATATACGACGTAAATCTGAACTACACATGGACGTTATCACTGGTGTTTGATATTAGTAAGAAGCCCGCACGTATAGGAATCAGGAACAAGCGTTATGAAGCCAGACTGCATGCAGCATGGCAGTTTGGATTGCACGCGCCAGCTATTGTCTTTTTTGCTTATATAGCGCGGTTGAATCATCAAGCCTGGATGCCTGTCATTGGCTGCCACATGCGTTGTGCACTGGCGAATTCAGGTTGATGTTTCACCGTAAGTATATAAGCAAACCAGGGACTATCCTTAACTATGGAAAAACATTAAACTGTCATGTTATGTAATGCTGCGTCGTCACCAATAATAATTACAGTTATGGAACTGAGATCGAGAAGCTGAGAATGACTTTGGAACCGCAGAGCCAGCCAAAAAAAACCTCAGAAAGTCGCCTGTTATCATGAGCATTCGCGGGCCTGGAATCTGCAGATTCAACGCTGTCCGCGCACGCACAAATACAAACAGTTCACCAACTCCCAACCCCAGCGCGTGTGTGTGCGTTTTTTTGCAATATGGAGACACTACGCTTACCAGCGTCAGTCAGCTATGTGGAGTACGCGCGCTTGTACCAAAGTATAAGTATGTAGAGTAGGCACCTAGTAGTTCGTAGCACTGGCTCACGAGCAGCCTACACAACGTGCTTTTATGCACATTCAAGCGTTACGCATTGTGCGCCCGGAGCTGTTTCTCTCACACACTTTTCCACGTGCGAGCGTACATACGCTGCATACATACAAAATATACAGGTTAGGCACCACAATACTACACGGCCAAACCATAACGGGCGCTCAATATGTACGCAGCGTTGCGTTATCTCCAGTTGGTTTTGCATAATCTAGTGTGTGTAGCAGCGCGTCTGCGTACGCCCGGCCGTAACGCACCTTGTCAGGAACTTCGGTATTTGTACATACATATTGTATGTATGTGCTTGCTATGGGCATACTACGCACATATGTACATCGTATAACAATACACAGTGAGCTCCTCGCATGCACACACTACTAGCATAACGGGGCGCTCATACATACCAATTCTGGTGCGGCGCCGCAGTCACGAAACCACAGTCCACAGACGACGGGCGCCGGGGGCGCTTTTTTTGCTGCACAGCGCGGTAAGCTTAGATGGCACATCAGAGGGAAGAGCGTCACGTATGTATAAGACCGTAGTCACATTTGAGCCACACGGGCGCGTAAAACTCTACGTTCGCACACACACACACCAATGCACCCATCGAATCCCTACGAAAACCGCGCCGGGTGTTCGCCACACATGCGACTGATGTGGTTTTCAGCACGCGCAGTGTGTGTGTGTTGTAGAGTAAAAGAACACACAAGTTGTGTTCTGTCGCGTGTGCTTGGACTGTATCGACCCAGGCTGCGCCCCCGGCACACACACACACACACACACACACACACACACACACACACACACACACACACACACACACACACACACACACACACACACACACACACACACACACACACACACACACACACACACACACACACACACACACACACACACACACACACACACACACACACACACACACACACACACACACACACACACACACACACACACACACACACACACACACACACACACACACACACACACACACACACACACACACACACACACACACACACACACACACACACACACACACACACACACACACACTAGAGGGGGACACGCTCGCACACTACCAAAATTGGTGGGCAGATTTTGAAAACGATATAAATGGAGTAGCTTCCTTCATCTTGTTGACAGTGACGCGCGATTTTGTTGTATTTGAATGACAAATTAGAAATAAATCGAATGATATATCTCTTAAACGTGTTCTTTTTGCTTGTGTTGCATGGCAGTGACACGACTGAAATTCATGATACCACAGAACAAAGAACAATCAAACAGGGTTGAGCAACAGACATTTTTTTAAATGTTTTCATGGGAACAAAATAATCTAAAACGTCCAAAAATGGCCATTTTAGTGGATATATTTTGTTCATATTGCTTAAGGGTCGAACATTTTTCTTCATAAAACCTCTTATGGGGCTTGTATTTGATAAACTAAATGATGTTAGTTTGCCTTCACGTGATACATGAGACATAGTATGCATGTGTACCTATGAGGCAGGCACTTCGAAGTCGGTCAGATACGAGCAATCCAGTAACCGGACAATGTGTCTGCATTGTCTGAATTCTGTGTTTGTTATGAGTAAATCTTACTTATTCGACCACCAACTACATACATATGCGCATACCTCATCATGCCACCGACCAAGAGTCATCGCGCCCCCCCCACAACAAGCTCGGACCGTTGGATCGCACCGATATCACGAAAGCACCTTTTATAAGTGATGTGGGCCCAGTCAGTAAAATGCCAATTAAAGTTGCATTTTTTCGCGTTTATGCGTCAATTTGGCCAGTTTTCACCGAATCTGTGACTTTTTACAAAAACGTGTGATTAAAAAAAAATTTAAACAAACTTCGTTTAAAAAAAATTCCAACCCTGCAATCAAGGTCATCTGGACTGAATGGAAAGGGGAGCATGCACCCCGGATTTGCTAGTGGCTGCTAAACGATTAATTTGCTTTGACAAATCAGTTACCGTGCAAGTCACGTAAAGTAATTACATAGGTCGTTGTGTCCCATAACTACGTTATAAAATTTCATTAAGTCCTACACTTCCTCAGTGTAAACCGCACGACACATACAATATAGTAAGTTACTAAATTCGCTGCCGTACGATTAAATACGCCCCGTAGTTAATGTCAAGTTCTGAACCCGAAAATCAAATTTTGAAACGTTTGGGCAACACACACACGTGCAGCTTGCCAGCCATCCAGGCAGCTGTGCGCAATGTTTCTGAGCTGCACGTGGCTAGCGTACGGGTTTAGACCTGGACATTAACTATGGGGTGTATTTACTGTGGGGCAGCGAGTTTAGAAATTTACTGCAGAAACAATAGCAATGAATGAGTTTACCTGGTGCTTATAATTATCTTATGCGCGGCAAGACATGCGCTGACAGCTATAGTTGGCCTTATCATTATAAACTCATTGCATTTTCGCGCGTAATTGAAAAAAACAGTTTTGCATTGGCAGCGGCCCTGGTAAGCAGCATTGTCAACACTGTGTATGCATACATAAGCATGCAGAGAACCGTGGTAGTGACTGCCGCACTGAACACAATAAAACACACGCGCAATTGATATGTAGCATGTATGTACATGTTGAACGAAATGGAACATTTGCGTACTTGAAACTGGTTTATCGGACATGGGTACACCTGAGTTACCAGGGTGATCTGTGGAAACGTATAGTTGATAGACCCATGTGTCGGGGAATGCAAACTCGTTAGAATGCTTGCAGCCAGACGGAGGCAGATTCAAAAAGTCCCGAACTTTTGTCAACTTTGTGAAGTTTGCACACCTGTCACATTGTGGAATATGGGTACGTTCGTTTGTACCGGTTATTTTGCAACAGCGCGCGTAATGCACTTGCGTGCGTGAAGGTCTATACGTTATGGATGAACATACTACGCCACGTTTACGCAAACGCATCTACAACTATCTCCGCCGCTGCAACCGCAGAAACCGCCAATCTATAACCGGCAACCAGTTTGCGATAATGTAGAAAATAGCGCGAGAATGTGTGTAAAAAGTTGTAAGCCTCTCCTGGTTTTTGCTCCCAAGCACACACACACACATGCTGGGTGGGAACGTTCTGCGTAGAACACCCTCAAAAGTAAACACCCAGTGCTCTGCGCTGGTATTGGGTTTCACTGGCTGCGGCCATTACAATGTTACATGTTGGAAACGTACGTTTTTCTGCTGCAACGCATTTTTTCTTAAGTTATTTTCTCGCTGAAATGAATACTATGTTCAGGGCAGTTATGTAACTGCTTATACCATGTGCTGCATTACTGCATGCCTCAGTCATGCTATACTGTATCTCGAAAATCGTTGCACAATATGGTCTCCGAAAATATGACTTTGATGCTTGAAGCGATGACAAAGATTTATAGAATTTACCATAAAACATACATACAAATGTGTATCTTATGTAAATGTCGCACTATTGGACCAGTATTGCGAAATGAATCAACTCACCAATATGAATGAACTAGAACGATGCTTAAAAATCAGCAGCACTAAGCAGTTGTCTATCTTTTCACACTTTTTTCTTTCAAAACCGCTGAACGTTCAGTCTATGCGTTGCGTGGACAATCAATCAGCATACAATAATGGTACAGCATGACCAGTGTAGTAGACATCAACCTTGGGGTCGGTCTCGGTCTTGCGATTAGGCGCCAATTGCTGATTGCGTGCATGTTCGTATATCTTATGAACTGTTTGACCAGCATATAAACGTAAATTCCTGCATAGACCACCATAGCGAGCTGTTTTTACCCCGGTCACAAGTTTGGCGCTGGAAAAATTTCCAAATATGCTTCATCAAAAACGTTAGCCGAATGCCGAGACCGACTCACCCAGACCGGGATTTTCGGCTTGTTCTACAGTCGTCCACGCAAGTCCTAGATAATCATAGTCGAGGCGTGTCTGCGCCTGTCTAGTTCTGCTGAATGCGACGACGACGAATTTCCACGACTTGCGTCAACTACATTAGAATCAGCCGTTTGTCAAGCCGTGCAGCGCGAAACAACTTGTTCACGCTCGTTAAGCAAAAGCCGACGCTAGAAAAAGCGAACAATAATACGTTCAAGAAGAGCGACAGGACTTGTCCTCACACACAAAAGTAACAACCTCCGTGGTGGAGCGTATAGACTTGAGCTGCGAGCGAACATGCTAGGTAGTATGTGAACCACTTATTGTGTTCAGCGTGTAACTCACAATTGCTTGTATGTAGGTACAGGAATATTTAGTTGTTATATATACCTACTTTGTGGTCTACGCACGACTTTGCACAGCATTTGCGATCATTTGGCAGGCGCGCAAAACACCTGGCCATCACATAAATATGGTGGTAGTACCGCGTAAAAATAGATTGACTATAGTATTGTGAGCCTTTGTGTCAATTGTCAGCTGATTTTGTAAACACACTTTGACGTATGTAAATTTTGGCAAACTGGTCTTTCCTCTCCATTGAATTAAAAACGCATTGCCGCCACCAGGAAGGACCGGCCCTGGCCAAGCTGCAGTGGGTCAATCAAAATAGAAAAATGACCATGAGGCTCGTTGGCTAATCATTACTGATGAACCCTAAACGTAAATTCGATAAATGCTGTCAGATGATCGAGATTTACCATACTTGAAGTCAAATTAGTCGGGTGGGCGCCTCTTGTGCACTGTGCGCTGAATTGTTCAAAATGACTATGTTTGGCCTGCAGAAACAAGATTATCGCGTGCTTCTCAGGTTTCAAGATTATTCGCAATGATTTCACAAATTAGCGATGTAAAAAGGGAATGTATGGAGTCTTGCCATCATATAAACATAAATATAGTGGGAAATGATACTTTCAGGTAATCCGAGCCAAAAGACCAGCCAAAACACCAAGCAAGCACAACTTTAAAAGAACTGCATGCCGGAGCTTTCTGTACCAAGTGCCCTGGGAGAGAAAATGGAAAATCGTCATCTTTGTTTCAAACGTTTTACTAAATAGAACTCCCGGGGCTCTAATTCATCTTAATTTTGTTAAACGTTTTTTGCGAAAATTTTTCAGAACTGTTGAATGGTCAAAATTTTTGAAAGTTATTCAATTCGTAACGTGTGCATTTCAAGGAAGAGCAGTTTGAACCGAAAAAGCACAAGGACGACCAGTTTGAAATACGTTTGGGAAAGAAAATCAGTGCTTTTTGGGTTAATGTTTGGAAAACATTTATCCCCAACACCGATCCTGGGGGCCGCATTCGGAAGCGTTTCATCAGTGGAGCAATCGGAGGGCTCAATTTAGCGACGGGGGCTCCACAAAGTGCTCCAGTTTCGTGGGACGTCGTTTGTGAAACCCGAGTGCCGAAGGACCTCCTTAACGGAAATATCAGCAACTCTAATTACAATATTCGGAAATCCGCATCATAAAGGGGCCGACACTGTAACCACATAGACGCATGAGGCAAGACGGGTGAGCCTCAGTGGCAGATCCAGCTATTAGCCAAGGGAGAGGCCAAATCTGAAAAATTAATTTTTATCTGGTGCTTGTGCCATTTTTTTTGAAAAGTAATTTTTGTGGTCTGGCGAATAGGCACACACCCATACGCGTCGAGGCGTACAACGAACGGACCGGTATTATGTGTGTGTGCAGCGGTGCACAGTGTATTGAGCGTGCGTGCGTTGGGTTTATGAGTGATTCTGAACCGCAGCCAGACCGCGTTCCCGTAGCTCAGTTGGTAGAGCAACTGGCTATCCAGGCCTGGTGGCTGGGAGGTCGGAGGTTCGAGTCCTTCCGGGAGCATACGTTTGGTGTGGCGGCTCAGAGTTCACAAGTGGTGAGCCCAGCGGCGTGGAGCCGGGTCGGATGAAACGAACGGAACCTTCTCGAGTGGAGGAGGGTGCGTGACGTTGTGTTCCGCGGTCGGAACTTCCGTGAACGGGAGGTGATGTGGTCTGGCGAATAGACACACACCCATACGCGTCGAGGCGTACAACGAACGGACCGGTATTATGTGTGTGTGCAGCGGTGCACAGTGTATTGAGCGTGCGTGCGTTGGGTTTATGAGTGATTCTGAACCGCAGCCAGACCGCGTTCCCGTAGCTCAGTTGGTAGAGCAACTGGCTGTCCAGGCCTGGTGGCTGGGAGGTCGGAGGTTCGAGTCCTTCCGGGAGCATACGTTTGGTGTGGCGGTTCAGGATCACATTTTTATCTGGTGCTTGATCAGAATACGGTGCAAAATGTGACCATGCGCGCGTGCATCGCGCGAAATTTCGGACTTTTTTGGCGCGCGACTGTCAAATTTGATCGAAAATGGGTGTGTTTGACGCGTGAAGAGCACTATTTTGGGCCTCTGATATGTATCAGATAGAAAGTCCTTTTTAGGGGTCGTTTTTCATTTCTCTTTCAGAAATGGTGGACAAGGCCAATTTAACGAAGGCTGGGCATCGCCCCTGTGGCTCCCTCAGGGCCGTACACCCAAAAAGAGGCTAAATGGACTCGGCTTTTTTTTCGTAGCCCTTCGCTAATTTCTCGACAAAGAGGTTCTTTGAAAAGTTGAACTGGGAAAAGATCCCAAAATCGCAAGGTTTTCAAAGTTAAACTTCATGAAAAATCGAACAATCACGCGCTTGGCGCGAGAAATACACCCATTTTCGGTGAGATTTTGCGGGCACGCGGGTACGCGAATAAAATGTCAAAAAAATTTCGCGCCTTGCGAGCCGCCCTCTATTTTCCATCATTTGCAACACACAATAGCCGCCAAACACTGGGCAAGCAGGAACAATAATGATTATTAAAAATGAAACATGCACTGCGTAAAAAACGATTTTAAATTCAGCCCATAGTCCGCTTGAAACTTGCGTGCGCCTCTGCCACCCCCTGGATCCGACCGCGGTAAGCTCACACATAGAGCATGCCAAGTTCGTAATTTGGCACAACCTGAATAATACGAGACAAAGTTGGCGTGTTCCAACCGTCGCGTGGGTCTGTGTACCTGCACTACACCAACAGAGCAAGCACAGTGGACAGCCATGAAAATTATATGACCCAACGAACACTGACGTATAGTTCATGCACGTACAGTATGTATGTAACAGTACTTTTGATCACCCGCCAGCGCCCCTGCGGAGGCAGCAGGTGTGAAATGCGGCTACAGCCTGCTGGATGCGGGCAGTCGTGTTAAAAAGCACGCAACGCCAAAACCATAACGTCTAACTTCAAATGTCCGAGGCATATAAAATGGGGATATGCTGCATATCTGAAAAGTACATAGCAGAGACCGCAAGACCACACCCGCAATGAAAGCAGCCGAGGGTACCCCACACGAACGATCTGACAGTGCATGGAATGCGTACCAATAAAAGTCCTATTCAAACTGCGCTACATAGTTCAGTTTTTTGTTTGTTCCACATGGTGCAGAGACACGAATGTCCAGTAGCAAAGCGTTAGGTCGTGTTCGTACTACATACATACATATGACACGCACACTGCAGAGAACTAAAAAACGTGAAACGAGCCAAATCTTTAACTCCACCTCATGCACGTCCGGTCACAAACGTCTCCGCTACATAATATGTATGTATGTACAATGTAGCGGAGAACCCAATGTTCCTCAAGTGCACGGTATAAAATTGAAAAATAATTTGCCACTACGACTGGAACACTGATTCCAACGTATGCCATAATATGGTTATATACATACAGTATACATACTACATAGCAAAAATGTGTTCAAGTGCGTTATGCCGAATAGTACCATAGCCCGATTGAGTTGTATACGTATGCACCGCTCCATTTGCGACCGTATTTCCATTGGCTTACAAAGGCATACAGTACGTGCATACAATTTAATGGCGCACACTTTTTCTCCCGCCCTTAGATATACCGTCGACGCTAGATGAAAGATTTCGCACTGCGCTGAGCATACTATTTCACGAAAATCTGCTCCACATCATATAGGCGTTCGATTTGTGAAGACACGACAATAATTTTCATGGTTCATTTTTTTCGACCGTGTCTTTTGAATGAGTTTCCTGTGATGCTTTTGTTCCGAATGGACCATTTCATGCTCCCAAAATAAATACCTCACGTATGTATGTATATACATATGTACTACATGTATACGTAGTATAGGATTACTCAATACCCACTATTTGAACCCGTCAGGGCGTACATGTATTTGCAATGTGCGTTGAAATAATCATGCCGTGATGCTGGAACACACATTCAAGCCTTTGACACGCTCAAGTGGAACACCACTGTGCATGCGTTTTTTTCATAGTTCATCAGAACACAGCTCTGTACTGTGTTTCAACACAAAATTCAGTTTCAAATCCAGTTCTGAACTCAATGTTCCGTTGTGGGTGCCCGCACAACGAACCAGTTTGCGTCTGCGCTGGCCTGCAGGCTGGCAGCAATGTCGTGCGGGTGCTTGCATAGTGCATGAGTGGGTTCATATAGAGCCGGTTGGCCGTATATATGTAGAGCTGCGCTCTGTGGTTGGAACTTTTTTTACGCTCATACACACACACACACACACACACACACGCCCATGTAGTATTAGTGTCTAGCCAAGCAGCATATGGTGACAGGCTCCACCACCCTGGGTAACCCCCCCCACCGACCCACCCTGGGGATTGGACAGGGATCAGTCATGGCTTCCGATGTATAATGAACACGCACCATTCATGCTGGAACCGGTGTGCTTGTCAAACTTGGTGATCGGACCGGTCCTGTCTTGTTTAATGTGACTTGTCACGTGACTTTATGAGTCGATGCTAGCCGTATTTCTAGATTTGCTGATGCAGCCGCTGATTTTCGACCAGCGTAAAAGTATATCTGCTATCAGCAGTGTGCAGACACGCACCTTTTACGCTGGTCGAAATTGGTGGCATCACTAAATTTGTATAACGTCAAGTGACCGCTCTCTGGTAAATTCGGCTCGACCCAAACCCGGCCTATCACCAAGTTCGATATACCAGCTACACTGTCGTATGAGGCCCGCGCGCACTTTTACGATTTTTGACCCGTCCTATGGTTGTTGTGGGTTGAGCTAGCTAAATGCAGTCGAATATTTGAAGTTCAAAATCTTGTTTTTATATGTTTCAGTTACTGGATTTTGAAAACTTCGGTTATCAACTCCGTTTATTTACGACAGCGTGAGAAGTCGTCGAAGCGAAACAATAAATAACCCCTACACATACATACATACAATGGTTGTTTACGCAAAACTTATCGCCCGTAATTTTGTGTTGTGCCATAACTGCACAAGGGACATTCACAAATGAACAAAAACATCTAAAATATGCTGACCGCGTGTCTAAACATACGGTATGCTATGTATACTATGGACCATGTAGTACGGCTTCAAGGGCATGGCTGAACTACTGTGAACGGGACAACAGCCAAGTTGGCACGTCTTTTCTTCTTCGAGCCACATGAAGGGATGTGTTTGGCAGGTGTTTGTGAGAGTTGCGGTGATACAGTGCAATTCTACGCACATAAACGTATATCATCGTCTTCTTTATCATGTTTTTAATCAGTACAGAAAAACCGGTTCCAACAATAGCAGTTTCACGAATTTGTGCATTTTTTCACCAGTTTCGCGCAGGTTTACGTGCAGCGTATATATGTTAGGCACTTCATGTCCTCCTATTGAAAAAAACTTCAGTTTTTCCGAACCTTTGGTATGTAATGTTGTTGTTGGTTGTATTTTATGGACACTGGTGTGGAAGACATGCCATCCCGCAGACCAGCCAAATAAAAATAAATAAACCGAAAACACCAACAATCACTAATAAAACATAATGAAGAAATAAAGAGAGCAACTGGTTCTAATCAATGACAAATGAGACCAATCACTGTGCATTATGTACACAATGTTTCGAAAGGAAAAGTTTTTTCTTGCTGACTCTTGAAAGTAAGTGCTTGAAACGTAGTCTCCTCATGTACATATTTGACTGTACGTATAATTTACTACATGACCACAATAACCAAACTTATTTGCGTTGCGTTACTTAACCAGTATTACCATTTAAGTACTTTTTATTGCCCTAAAAGCAGCGGGTTGATAATAATAAGTTTGTCTGACTATTGCTCGTTAAGGTGTACCGAAACCAATTTGTCGTTAAAAAAATATGACGAAACGATTCAAATAAAGAGAGCAATCACTCAAAACTACTTTTTGAGAAAATTATTCGAAAACTCTCGAAAAATAGAAATTCACAAAAAAGTAAAATCACAAAAAACCATGGCCGCTTTTCTGATGCTGTCGACCCTGTCGCTCTGTGCCAGCGCACATGGGCAGCGATCCTTTAACTCCGTGCCGATCAGAGGTTAGCCGCCTGGCTGATGTTTCAATTTTTTCTGACCCGTACACAATCGATCACAACTGAGTGAGAGAGTTCGGATGCAACTTCGGTTCATATCATTTGCGAAACAATTCGACTGATCGATGTGATAGAGCTGGGGAGCTGAATTCAGCCAACAGCAGGGGTCACAAATATTGTTCCGGAAAACAATAAATTGGCCAGCTGGTGTCCACCTGCACCGGCGTAAATGAAGAGTGTAAGAAATTCAGCCTTTTTCTTTCAATGTTGATTTTTAACACAGACACACAACTTCCGACACTTGTGTTCCCACATGATTGTTGTGTCGAACATCACCGACAAACCCGCATTTTCGCCGGTGGTAGTGCAAGACAGCATGCACCAAGTTCACACTGTTCGGAAAAACTGCATCATCTGCTAACTTGCTAGATTGCGAAATCGAGTCTGTTACGTTGGCGTCTAATCAAAGACGCGGTGGTTTATTTGCGTGCGAACAATATATCAGTTCGGTGGTGTTTTTCATTTCCACTCAAGAAAATCCAGGTGCTTCAGGTGACCAGGGTTGTTTCAAAAAAAGTGGTTAATTAAAAAAATTTAAAAAAAAATTTTTTTGAAACTCAGATTTTGCGTTTTTTAATAAAAAAAAGTTGCCCAAAAAGGGCTGAAATATCCCGAAATGGCCTTTTTCAAGGCAAAAATTGGCACTTTTTTCTGTGGACGGAACAATTTTTCTAAAATCGCCCTGTATTGTCCCCAAATCCGTACAGGGATGCGCGGGGCTGGTCTTTTCTAGTGATGTGGCACCGATAATGCACTACTGCATGCTACTGCACATGTAGACCATTAAAGGGCTCGGGACACAACCGAAGGAAGGGCAGCAGAGCGCAGTGTTATACATCGTTGGAAAGCACTGTGGCAGCATACGTCATGCACAAATGTTAAGGTCCTTAGAGATTCGCTATCTCTTGGTAGAGCGACTTTTCGTTCCGGAAAAAAGTGAATTTTTTCACAACTTGAAACGACCGGTGCAGAAACCCCAAATGAGTTGAAAGTCAAGTAACACGTGGATAGGATTACAACAGCTTCTGGATAGCTTATCATGAGAACTTCAGTCGCTCAAACCATTGCTTCACTCGGTGAGGGTGCGAAATGTTCCAAAAATCGGCCATATTGTTCTAAAACACATGTTTGTCTCTAAATTTTGAGGCCGCGCTTCGTGTTGCAGAAATGAAAATGCAATAGAAAAATAGAGCATTTCCGAAAGTTCCAGAAAATAAGGTTTTTAAAATTGGAAGCACTTAGATAGCTGCGTGACAGGCCGAAAAAGACCTAAAAATTGCCACTAAACTGCATAGTTACATTCATTGACGGAAATGTGATGTAAATAAGCCACGTATTGCATTGCATTGGAAACGAGAAAGTCAGATAAACGCACAGTCCAACAATCTAGACAAGTTTCAAGACTTCAAACCCCATGGTCCGGCTGCTGCAGCCATGCCATCCTGAATAAGATATTTGGCTAAAAGTCGCTACCGTTAAAGATTATTGCACATTTGATGCCATCAAACGATGTAGCTTTAACGTAGCTATCGAACGATGTATAACATGTCCATACTATCTCTTACTATGGACAAGAAACGGTCAAAATTCCGAAATCGCACACGGTGACGTGACGGTTCATTCCAGAATCGTCAAAAAAGCAATTTTTTAACCTCTGCTCTTAAGCGTAAGAATTTATTGGGGCTTGTTATATATCATTCGAAAGCTACTCCCGAGATACATTGTTTGGTGCTGTCACATTTACAATAGCTGTTAATCATGAGCATTTATAGCTGAATATCGTATTCAGGTTAGCATGGCTGCCCCGAGAGATATGCAGACCTTGGGGTCTTCGGACCGTGATAGATTGTTAAACCAGACGTTTCTCTCATTTTTTTGTTTCGAATCCGATACAATCTGTGGTCTTTATGTGTCACAATTCTGGCGATGAATATAACCACCTAATCTAGCGGCAATTTAATGGATTTTTAGGCCTGTCACGGAGCTAGCCATGAGTTCAAAAATTTAAAAACCTTATTTTATGGTACTTTCGGCGATGCTCTATTTCCCCATGCATTCATATTTCTGCAGCGCTAAGCGTGGCCTCAAAATTTAGGGACAAACTTATGTTCTCGAAAGATAAGGCCGACTTTTGGAACGTTTCGCACCCTCACCGTGTGAAGCAATGCTTTGAGCAACTGAAGTTGTGATGGTAAGCTATTCAAAGGCTGTTGTAATCCTATCCACGTGTTAGTTGACCTTCAACTCATTTGGGCTTTCTGCACCGGTCGTTCCAATTTGTGCAAAAATTCACTTTTTTCTGGAACGAAAAGTCGCCCTACCAAGAGATAACGAATCTCCAAGGTGCTTAAAATTTGTGCGTGACATAGGCTGTCGGAATGCTTTCCAACGGTATGTAACAATATGTCCTGCTACCCTTCCTTCGGTTATGTCCTGAGCCCTTTAAACCCCTCGGGATTCTACTGACATACGGCTCAACTAGAATTCTCCAGAGTTCATTATTATATGCCCCTTGCGCATTCAGGCAACGCGATCGGCATCCCCGTGCAATTCGTCGATAACACGGCACACGTTCACGGTCCGCCCGGCACGGCGCCACACGTGCACCCGCATGCGCACACCCTGGTGCATCACCATCACCACGGTGATTTAGCGCACAGTCATGACCCGCATGATGTAGCGGTGCATGCGCACTCGCATGCCGTGCCCGGTTAGTGTCTTTTCGTCATTTCTTCACCTCCATGAAGCGAATACACGTATATACGCCAGGAGAGACTACAGGCTGATCCAAATGTCGTATGAGTGGACTATCCTCGGTCGATGAGTTGGTTTTATGCCTAACATGGCCTTTGGGCTTCGACATGAAGCCTGTGGGCTGCCAGGGTCTCATCAGTTAGATGGACAGCCAGGGACTAGCCAGGAAAACCTGATGGTACAGTTTCAGAGCCAAACTAAATGGTTGGGGTGAAACATCACGCGCCACTTTGTGCTAACAGTGTGTGCTTTGCCTGCGTGTACCTTAGTACTGGTGGGTGGTATATGTACTTGCATACATGTAGGGTTTTGGGGCCAATTCCTGGCTGTCCATCTACCTGATGAGACCCAGGCAGCCGCTATCTTCGACTTCGCGTCGAAACCGCTGAAGCCCTCCAGGCGTCGTAAACGTTTGCACGTACCCACAAAGCTCACCCGCATATTACTTTTACTCTACTTACTTTTACGGCCCGCTTCGATCCCGATCACCAAGTTTGATTCCGTTCCGACCCATCACGCATGTTTTTGCAGCCTCCGCCATAGCCTGCCACGCCAATCGGCACTGCGCCAACACACACGCGCCAGCGCCACTCTACTGTTGTAGCACGACGTGGACGTGAGTAACTGTTATATGTACATATACAGTAATCCCCTTTATTTCCGGAAATAATAACTCGCTGTTATTATGCTCCTGGCAAAAGAGAACTGGAAGACCGATTGGTTCGGATCCGTTCTGTGATCATTCATCTTTCTTTTCTCGCGCTTGGGCTTACTACAGCTATGTATATGTAGGATTTAATCTTCCAAATTGGAAACATTGTCATGTTTCCACCAAGAGCTATTGTTGTCATATGCCCACTGGGCTGGAACGTTATTCCGATAAAAACGAAAATCTGTGCACTGTAATATCCTGTGTTGATTTCTAGCCGAAAATATCCTTTTGCAGAGGCAAAGGATGCAACTGCCAGCGCGGTTTCTGCGTGATCACGGGTCGACCGAGAAATTCGGCGAACTTCGTTCAGGGATACTGTCAACATAATTATGCCAACTGTAAGCACTACAGGCGAGCACATCCGTTCTGCTACTGAAGCGCGTACGCTGTTGTGATTGTCAAAAGTTTGATGTTGGTGGTTAGTTTAGGTACTACAATTGATTTGACATTGATTTGGACAGTTAGTTGAATCTTTTTACAAATTTTCACTGTATTTCTCTGCTGAGCAGTGCATTGATTTGTTTTGAGCTTCATAATTGATTGATCGTGGGCAATTTATCGTAAGTTTTATTTACGAAGCAGTTAGCGAATACATTGATCAGTCTCTTCATTGTGTAGAACATAAAAACACAGATTTAGAAAAAACATACTGTACGTCTGAGATTAGCAAGCAAAACAACACAATAGGCAGTGAAGAAACATGAAATTGCAACACTGAAAACAGTAGCAAGTAATTACTTGTTCCTATGAACCCTTAATAACACGATTCTTGTTAACGCACTCTTTTTTTGTTTCAAACTGTGGAATTGCGAGGCAAAAACTGACACTGCACAACCATATACAAAAAATTGAACAGTCTGAGTTAACATACCGAACATGAAAAGTAACTAAAAAATTATGCTAAAATTATAGATATAATAATGTACATAGTTGTATATGTATATCTGAAATAAACCAGATACGAAATCATGGACAACAAACACACGTTTCGGAAAATAATTGGGCATATTCAAATGCACCTTTGAAATGGAAAAGTAGAGCGGCGCGGAGAATGAGATTGAAATAACAATTATAAAATAGCAAAAATATTGACTTCGATATTTTCAACCGCCTCGGACAACAAGAATTCTTTAGCCGAACTGAAATCAGCCGGTACACAATACTATAACAATTCTAGAATTAATTATGACATTGGTGACGATGGTATCAAACTTGGTGTTTGGTTATCGGACTTTTCTTTAAGCATAAGAGATTTCAGGTACTAATTCCACTGATTTAACCTCGCAATAAAACCAGTCTGTCTAAGATCTGTGAGACTGGTGTACTATGATCAGTGACAGCTATCCATGAATCAGGAAAGTCTTGTCAACAAAAAAGTCCTTTGGCTGAAGTGATCCAATTCCATCACCAAGTTTCGATACCGGCAGTTTAATAAAAACTAAGTTTTTGCTATAACTACTCTATAGATTGCTTTAAAAAGCCGGCAAATATCCATAGGACTGCAGAATGCTCAATAAAATGTAGAGGAACCACAAAAAGATCATAGCAAGCGCCGATATATATTTGGGCAGCGCAGGGCCACCAAGCTCGGCCTTGCCGAACCAATCCAGATACCGACGGGCCATAAACAAACCGATACAGCACAAGGATGTGATTGTGTAGATGATAACGCTGGAAGAGAAGTTGTACATTCAATATTTTGATGGACGCTTATATTCAAGCCTAACCACATGCATATCTCAGCCTTAATCCTCAAGCCTATCGCCCTCTCCCACAGATCTGACGGACAGCCAACGGCTGAAGGGCCAGGATCTAGACACTAGGGATTTAGGCAATCTTCAGATAGACCCAAATACGTCGCTGAACTTAAAAAATGTTTACGAAACACGACCATTTTCAGTTAAGTATGAGGGTGGATGTAGAAAGGACACCGGAAAACTATTGGGGGCTTCTATTAGAGGAAATACGGTGCTTCATCGAGCTCATGAAGGCTGCTTTGGTCTGGCTAAGTTGACGACTAAACAATCGACCACCTATGGGGTCGCGTCACATCAACTTGCTTGGACGCCGCATCAGAGGTTAGAGGCGGAATCCGTCAATGTTTGTATGTGCCACATTTTGTGATAGAGTTCTGGATGCCACGGACTTCGACCAGCGTAAAAATATTGTTCATCACGTAAGGGCAACTGTGTATTTTCAAGCTGGTCAGCTATAGTCCGCGAAACTCAAACACAATTGGGACCCAAGCAAACTCCGCCTCCATCCGCTTTCATTTCTGCCCAAAATCAACGTTAACAGTATGTATGTGTGTGTAAGTTTTACACTGGTCATGTAATAGTTGATGAAAGCAAGTGCACCAACCTGAATCCCAGCGTTGTCGACGGCACCTCGAATTGGCCATCGTTGGCCTGATGATAACACGCAGCGATGAACCACGGCAGGCCCAGACCCAGGAACACGTTCACTGAGTTGCTGCCTGAAATACAACAAAGGGGAGTGGCGACATCAGGGTTCCCTCAAAAGATCTATAACTCAGTGACATGGTCGGAACTCGTGATTTATGGTCACAAAAAAGAATGTTCACCAGCCAGGGGGAGCACAGGGGCCGCCCGTCTGCTTGGTCAAAGTGGACCCGGAAGGCGGATCACATTTTGGAGAGAAAAAAGAGAAGGATTCTAAATCGCAGGATTCTAAACCCCCATATCGAAAGATTCTCACTCTATAATACACTGTCCAAACATCAAGAAAGTCTAAAGTTCAATGGTCCAAGAATGACTTTTCAAAAATAAGATCGTCACTAAGATAAAAAAATTACTCCTTGTATTTGGCCTCTCCTTTGGCTAAAACCTGGATCCGCCACTGTGCCAACCTGTAACGTTGCCAATGGCATTGTCGGCCGTTTTGTCCTGCACAGCAGCCAGACGACTAGCGAACGTATCGGGCAACGACGTGCCCAGCGCCACAAACGTTATGGCAGTAACCGCGGCGGGCATGCCGCACAGACAACCAAAGATGCCGGCAAGGTCGCCTGAATCATCGGGAAAATTTGTGGAATGTTTAGAAGAGAAAATATGTATGTTAAAATGCCTATATGTGCAACTTGCATGACGAAAGATAGGCATGATGTGATTAAGCAAGAGGGAGAATTTCAAAAATGTGAGAAAAGAGAAAATATATTGAAATCAATGAAAGAGAAAAACGCACCGACGATGGCAGTGATGGCACCGATGAGCACCAGGGCCACCACGAACGTAATCCAGCCGCCGGCGATGTTCGCTGGGGGGACGAACGCGAATAGAACCTGAATGACATTGGCTGCTGCGATTTTTTCTAAAAATTTTCGCTTTGATTGGTTTCGGTCACTCTACACGTAAGGTGTGGCATTTAGAATATTGAAAAAGGAGTAGACACTAAAATATCGAGCTTAAATGTAAATCGATTGCTACCTCAAAGTGGAGACTGTGTTTTCTCAACGTGTGTTCACCAAATGATTCACCCACCTTCCACGGGAACGCAATCATGTGCGCAATACAGTCGGCGATCGACGCCTCCTCAATATCACCAGCATTCACACTGACCGCCCTGATCATCTGCTCTTTCCAGCTGGTCATGCCAGGCGTTAGATTCTGCAAGCATGTTGGACATTGCCTACGGTTGGTCAACGTGCACGATGTGACATAGACGCGCGATGGACGTTTCTTCCAAGAAAAACCAACTGACATCGAGCATTTTTGGCACGAGACGATCCATTGTTCGGAAATAGGACATTGTTTCGTCATCGGACAGAATTGTGACCACCGCTTCTTTCATCGCGCCCAGTTGACCGGTGCCGGCGTCACGCAAGTGCACCTGAATTGTTTTCAAGTAGCAAAACTCAACACAAAGTCTAGTTTTGTCGACTTTTCAACTATGAAATTATTTTTGATTGATTTTATGCCCGAACCTTAAAGGTTTCATCTTTCTCCTCCTCCAAATCGTCAATGATGCCAATATCGACGTACTTCTCGACTTCCCATTCATCGAACTCGCCGTCGAACGTGCCACCTGAAAACTGGCTGCGCACTTTTCTCCATTTATTTTTTAATTAAAGGTGGAGTTATACTTGTCCTCATGTGGACATTTTGTCCGCATGGCTAAAACTTTGTATTGATCATATTTTGCAATTGGTTGCAGCAATAGCTTCGACAATCGTAAAAGTTGTTCAGCCGGTCTGGGGGAACAACTTGTGTGCTGGTCAAAGCCGAAGTTTCACCACTTGATAAACCACGGCCAGAACAAAGCTTTGTCCATGCGGACAAAATGCCCACATGAGGACAAGTATAACTCCACCTTAACTTCCATGTGGCCGATACTGACAAGAGTGGACCAAAAAAACTCGATCTTAAACTGCTAGGTCGTACATACCTTCATAATCATGTCCATCATGTGCGCTACCGTCCTCCGTTTCGTAGGTAAACTGTACTTTCGATTGGAACGGTCCGGTTCGACGCAGCGCCAATCGTACGTAGCCGTGACTTTCCTCGACCACCTGAAATTTTCGGGCAGCGTCTTTCCTTTAGGCAGTCACTCTAATAAAAAATTTTCAAAAAAACAGACGCACAGCATGATTATTGACGAACTGAATCACACTGTTGTTGGCGTCTTCTTCAGGCAAATAGGCAACTTCGGCCACTTTGCATTTGCCCAAGTCCGTCTTGCTCTCTTCTTCTTCGCGTTCTTTCTCCAGATGCACGTAGAACACGTCCTTCGGATTCCATTTGGCGCCTGAATTGAGATTTGTATAGTCCAACCACGTGCTCATGAGACGACTCTTTTTAAAGCTTGCTTGGCCAGATTAAAAAATGCGCCGGTTACACATGTTTTCGCACACAAAAGAAAGAGATTGGGCCGAGAGAGATGATGACAAGTTCCAGCCGGCTGACCTCAATTTGTTGCGTGCTTACGCGAACAGCAACGTCGTTCAAATGTTTTGGGAGTCAAAAGGGAATTTACGCACCGAGGTGGAGAGCATGTTCTTACAAAATACATGCGTTTCTCTTTCTTTCATTTCCGAAATACGTGGAACCGGAACATTATTGGATCCGTTCAACTCCACTTCAAAATAAGTCGTCTCATGAGTTCGTGGCTGGACTATACATAGTAGTTGGGTCGAAGACCAGTTCCACGCTTATAGGTGCAGTACTCGGCACAACGAGCCAGAGCCTGTACTTCAATTATTAATGCTGGGGGTTCCGAAAATTACATACTATTACTTGATTGAGAATGCTACACAGTGCAGAAAGTAACCGCAAATTGTTACAGCCAACCTTCGACCAGTTCCACACTAATCTCCTTTTCGGTTTCGCCGGGTTCGAATCTGAGCGTCTCCGATTTCTGATAGTAGTGCGTGGTCTTCTCGGCCACTCCGTTCACTGTCGTGTACCGAAACAACATTCGTTTGTTGTTGCGACCGCGACGCACCACCTACAGTACACAAGCGTATGGTTGGGTTACGGTATTCAGATGACGGTAGGTATACTGTACCTTCAATCTGACGCGCTTGTCATCAGTATTGATTGCGTAGACCCTGGCCGAAAATTCGATGACTCGTTGTTTCGAGTGGATACCCGGCAATGAAACCATCGATGTTGAGCTGGAATTTGGTTGATGTTTGATTGGGCTTCACTTATCGTGCAGGTTCGGAGAAGCATTCAAAACCGTCGTGTAAATCTTTTACACGAATTTTGATGAGGGGGAGCAATTTTGTGGGAAACTATGAATATTGTATCACTGTGGGAGAATCGTTTGGCCGCAAGCAAGCATGGGGTTTCAGGAGCGTACTACCAGATCGTGGGTTGATTAGGGTGATTCGGCTGTTACCTTGACTTGGTGGACTGTCGGGACTTTCTTGGCGGAGGTATGGGCTCAGGCTCAACGAAGCCGTGGCGGCTGTTTTAAGAATTATTAAGAGATATGGACCTCTATCTTTGTTTTAAACAATCGCGATTGCCAGACCAGACCTGGTCACTGCGTATCTAGCAGCCGGATCCCAGTATTTCTCCTTCTTGCGTGAAGACGTCATCATGCGCGTGGCTTGGATACGATACCAGAGTCGATCGTGCTTTTCAGACTGAAATGCAATCGGTTTGCAAACTTTGCATTGAAAACAGTTGCATTATTAATTTCCAGATTAACATATGATCCATTGCCTTTAAAAACTAATTTAATTTGAAACTCGCACTAATGACGTCATACCTGTTTAATTCGGTAGGCAAGCATTTTAGCGACATCCTCCGCTGGCATGCCGGGGTACTGTAGATGAATCTGACGTTCCATCTCCCGCAACTGAGTCGGTGTCGGTTGCCAACCGTATTCAGCCAGATTGTACCACGGATTCTCTTCGCCAAATTCATTCAACGCCTGGTCTGCGCCATGTTCGTCGCCTGAAACGTCAAGGTGAAAATTAGTCTTGTGCGAAACGTTGTCCGGATGCGCACGTTGACAGTCAGGCATACTTGTCACGCAAATACGTTGGCAAGCGAAATAGCAGTCAGATCGTAGCCAGCTTTGAACCAAAGTTAATGATAGAGATAGAGTTATTGTTATGAGTTTCAGGCCAAACGAACGTCACTGTTTCAAGTCTAATGTACCTGGGTAAGTGGTGTGTGCATTCTTCTGAAACGATAGTGTGCGGGTTATATATTTGTAGAAACCATGCCTTGTTGGGTCACACAATTTGAAAAGCTTAAAGATTGGCTAATTTTGTTGCAGCATCAGACATAACGATACAACAAGCTTACGCAATAAAATCAGGTTACACACAGGCGGACAGGCCAGGCACCACCTCTAACAGATAATATTCAATTGTTACCGTTCTGTTTCTCGTGCTTTTTCAGCAACGGTACACTTGTGGTGCCGTCGGTTACCAACCGCCAACTTCGCGTGATGGTTTTCTCCGCTGACAATTGTAGGCATTGCGAGATATGTTTAGGTTGGAATGTGTTCAGGAGCAAATATTAAGGAAAGGTACATACTTACAGCACCAGGATAGGTGGTCGCATACATATTCAGGTATATTCGGTGAAATTATTGTTGAAAGTGCGAAATACATGCATCGCGTGAAACCATAGGAATCAGGGGATTCTGCATCCACAGGGCAGAGGAGACCATTCCAAATACTCTCCATCTAAATACTAGAAGCGTGTCTATGTCCGACCGTATACCTTCTCCTTGGGTCGGCGATTTTGGCGTGCGCGTTTTCATGAATCGCATCCAGATCTTTTTGTCCATGATGTAAGCGGCAATGATTAGAATGGCGAACCAAATCAGTGTGAACAGGCCCTCGGCCACTGTGATCACACCCGGCGATGCGATCTTGAGAATGATGATCAACCACAGATATGCAAACACACTGAAAGTGGACGTCACCATGATATGTCAGGCATCATAAATGTGATGTATTGTAGTATAGCCGTGCTATAAATACAGGATTTAGTTCACATAGCCGTAGAAACGTCAGCCACTCAGCTGTCAAAGGCAATCAAAACAAAAGTCGATAATGCAGTTGGACAGAATGAGGGTGTTCCGTATCTTTATGCACGCGCTAAAAAACATTTGTATGTTTATACATGTGGCACTGAATTGAAAACGTCACTGCATTCGAAAACTGATGTTTTACTCTACCTGAACGAAGCCGTGACAATAAAGACGCCGATTTCCTGGATTCGCCGACTCTCGCCCGCTGGAATGCTGGCCACACAGATGCCGCTGATGCAGAGAAGGTTGAACGCAGCCGAACCTGAGCATTTTCGTGTGAATCTTCGTTTTTGAAACATCCCGCATGGATTGTTCTTTGTGCAACACATCGCTAACAAACTGCTGCTGCCTCAGTTGTGGTTTCGCAGAATTATGCGTTAACACAATCATTTGTTTTGCTTATTATTGGATTTTTGGCAGAGTTGGCGGTGCACCAGGTCATCGGCAATGCAGATGCACCTGGCGGCCGTGTCATGATGACCCGAAAATAAAATATCTGAAAAATACGACAATGCTTCGCGCTCACCAACGATCGTGCCGGGGCCAAGGTCGCCGGCGGTGAAATTGTTTCCGATGATCTCGATACAGGCGAGCAGAATTTCGGGCGCGCTGCTGCCCAAAGCCATCAGTGTCAAATTGGCGACGGTCGGATTCCAGACACGGACCTCGCGATAAGTGCCCATATCTGAAACATCGTCTGCCATTTCGATGCTCACCGGATGTACGCGGACCTGAAAATCTGAGAAAAAATAATTTTTGCTATTTTTGGCGCGTGATTCAACGTTTACAGGTACTGCAGGTACCTAGTATACGCTCCACAGTAAATGTTTTTGAACAAAATTTCGATCCCCACTTTGAACTTTGATCACCTGTAGTGATGCTGATCATAGTGATAGAAAATGAAGGATATCCCGATCGTGTCACAATAAAGAGGGCAGACTGCCATGGTCAAAGAAGTTTATTTTTCATCAACAAAAAATAACCCGAACCTTTCTTGTCGTGCTTGTAATTCGTTCAATGGCGCACATAAACACGTCGGCAGCGATGGCGATGCCCAGGAACGAATACAATAATCCGGCGAGATACAGTAACGCACGCGTGCCCGTGTCCCAGTTGGACTCATCCGTCAACGGGAGGATAAGTCCACACGAACAATTGTACGTGCATTTCGACATGGTCGATGACGCGAAGCCGCCTGTACGATTGTGGTAGTACCCGGGCGACGCGAGACCGTTCTGGAATACAAAAACAATTTTATGATTCTCAAAAGCTTTCTAAAACATCATTTTTTTAAAATTGACACAAATATAGAGGCGATAAATGTTTAGTACCACCTCATGAGCACACACCGTTGCTTTCACTGGTGCAAGGGCAGTTGAGACGTAAGTGCCTTCGTACAAGTCATTTTCGCTGTAGTCAAAAGTAGGCATGTACAACATTAATGCGAGTCGTCGTAAGCAATTAATCATAAACTGCTCTGAGAGACCGACACTTAAAAATTTCGGTGCACGAGACGATATTTAAAAATCTTGTTACGACGGAAACATTTTCCCGATAATTGCGGAGAGAAGCAGCGGTTTCATTCACGAAATAATCGTGATACTTCAATGGGCGGTATTTTTAAGCAGCATGAAAACTATCGTTTTAGTGACTGATATGCGTCTTCACATGAAGCAAAACAGCTGCCTGTGAGCGGCATCAGTTACAGCAACTGCACTTAAGAGGCGATTTGAACGAAGTGTTTGGAATCACACCTAAATGTTAGACACAACAGTTGCGCGCACCGAAGCCGTGAAAAATGCGTGAAACAAGTAACAACATGCGCAGGAAAACCAGCCGAGCAGTTTCCACATCTATGGAAGTACATAGGTGTGTAAAACTACCGGCCTTGACAAAACCAGTACCAAAGTGTTGGTGGGGCATCGCGCTGAATAAATTCAGCTGCAGTATTATTTTTACAACAAAATTAGGAAGGCTGCCATATTATGAAGGTCCATCATGATCTCCCTGTTTATGCAAAATAATGTGTTTGAAACCATAGGCCTGAAAATCCGTCGGAATGATATAATCCAATAAGTTTTACGGCTGTCAGCAATAAACGAGATACATTATAACATGTTATTATCGCTTTATAATCAAAAGTACGATTTAGTTAGAAAGTGGTAAAGAATTTTGGCCTTTGGTCAAGAAAATTTTACAGTAAGACCGAAAAAAACAAAGCTCTAATGTAAATACCTAACCAAACCAGGAATAAAATCCTGGCGTTTAATCAGCATAATATTTGCTCTTTGCACTACAAGTATTGGCCCTCTATGACCGTGGCAGTGCGTGGCACATGTTTAAGCTTGAGAAAATAACGTGAATATCCAACCAAATTGAGAAGTATGGTTTTTGCATCCAAACCCAATCATGGAGCTTGACAATATCTAACAGTTTGTCTGTGACCGTGCAACGAGAAAAATATTCTGCCAACACGCGTGTGGTCGGTACTTAAAAGTATCAGTTTTTTAGCGCTATGAAAGTGACGCTACATGTGGTGTCAAAAATAGGTGTTTTTACTCAAACAAACACGTATAGGGTGACTAGCTTTGCCACGTTATGATGACACACATCTGATTCAACCTTCCTGCGAAACATTACAGCTGAAATTGAAATAGGCGGGGGGTAGTGGAAAATCACATGATTTTCCCCGAGTTTGTGTTCTGCAGTTGTGCCTCCGGAGACGAGTTAGCGTTTGTGTTAGAGTCTGGTACACCTTTTATACGTCAAACGTAAACCACTGAACTAGGCACAACCACACGCGCAATATACATACACAGACTAGGTTTAGGTAAGACTTCAGGATGGAAAGGTATTCTACACTGCGACACTAGGTATACATAGTACGCTACGCTATACAGAACACCTCTGCCCTGTGTTGAACATTGTGCTTCATGCAGCAAGAGGGGCGCTCGCATAGGAGCGCTGCTGTGCGTAACCTAGCCAACGTATACGCACACACTGTCCTGGCGGGAAGCGCTCCCGCTCTGTAAAGTCATCATGAGAGCTCTCTCACACGTTAATTTGGCCGCTGCTTTGCTTGATATTGCAAGGCAAGGTCAAATGGGAAAAGATTGACCGACCTTGGCGAGGCAGGGCAACCCTGCTGCCCCAAAAAATCTAGGTGGCATGTCAGTTTATGATGGGGGCACGATTTCGGCCACTGTTCATCTTGGTTGTACGTGATATTGCCCTGAGGGTAAAACCTGCGTGGTGCGCAGACGAAGCACAACGTGATCATGAGTATACAAGCGCATTACCCTTCCTCTGGTTCGCTTGTTTACAACAGGGCAGAATTAACAGATTATGC